>JAJPUD010011456.1:0-34114 GCA_023553655.1 Myrmecobius fasciatus | reverse complement strand
GGGGGGGGGGAGAGACAGAGACATAGAGAAACAGAGACAGAGAGAGACACACAGACACAGACAGAGAGAGAGAGAGAGAGAGAGAGAGAGAAAGAGAGAGAGGGAGAGAGGGGGGAGGGAGGGAGAGAGAGGGGGAGGGAGAAAGAAGGATGGGGGGAAGGAGGGATAAGGAGAGGAAGAAAGGGAGAGAGAGGGAGGAGAGAGGAGAGGAAGAAGAGGAGGGAAAGAGAAAAAGAGAAGGGGATTGAGATAGAAAATGAGAGGGATGGAGAGGGAGAGGAAGAGAGAAAAGGAGAGGGATGGAAAAAAGATGGAGAGGGAGAGGGAGAAGGGGAAGGGGAGCAGTAGAGGGAGATTGAGAAAGAAGGGCAGGCTGAGAGGAAGTGGGAGAGAAAGAGAGGGACAGGGAGAAGGAGAGAGGGTTATGAAGGAGAGGGAATATTCATCAGAAAACCCAAAGTTAACACTTAGAAACAGCAATTCTAAAGAGAATGTTGCTTTATCAACAGCTGAAGGTAGAGGAAAGAGGCAAGAAATAGGCTTACTTACTTTACTTTGTTTTTGTGAAATTCTCATCATATCTGATAATCTTGTTCAAATTCTGGTTCTGCAGACTTTTCCACCTCTTCCTTAGCAGCCCTCCTCAGCTGATTGATGAGTTTTAGCTGGCACTTCCATTTGAGGAAATTCCCAGGTGATTATCTCACTCTCCAGACTCCCTCATGCACCCACTCCTCACCCCTTTAGTTCCATATTTATTCGGTATCCATTAATAAACTTCCTTTATTAGGATGTTGACTTCTTGAGGTTAGAAATTGTCTTTTAAATTTTCTTTTGCTTGTATTTTGATTCTGAGAAATTAACATTTATTAAGTGCTTGCCACATTCTGGACACTGTTAATTAAGTAAGAAAAGTAGAAAAAGAAATTAGAAAAAGAAAAATTCCACAGATCACCATCTCAAAGAGATCCTACAGGTAAAACATATAGGGTCATTATTGATGAATTTCAAAATCTTCAGATCAAAGGGAAAATTTTACAAGAAAGAAGCAAAATGTTCTCAAATATGCAGGAATTATTATTAGTAGTACAGGACTTAGCAGCAACTACAATGAAAGATAACAAGTCCTAGAATATTAGATATCATCAATCAAAAAAACTAGGCTGCTGGTCAAAAATACCATATCCAGCAAAACAAATATACTACCAAACAGGAAAAAAAATCTATATTCAATGAACTTGCAGATTTTCAATATTGTCTTAACCAAACTTGAACTCAATAGAAAATTTTAAGTGTTAAGAGCCAACACTGAAGACTAATTTCAAGAGAATCAACAAGGACAAACTGTTTATGTTTTATATATGGAAATATAAACCATTTATCTAAAATTGACATCATAACAGGGTAGTTCAAACATTCAAAAGAAAATTTGGGGTAAAGCTGAGGGACCTGACTCTAAAAATCAAAATTTCTAAGAAAAGGTAAAAACAGTAATTAATCTATAGGAAGGAGGTACAGAGGAAAATTTTACATGGAGGCACTAGTTTGGAGAGTAGGGCTGGTACCTCTGAAAAGCTATTCACATTGGGAATGGGATAAATAGGAAAACATTATATATATATATATATATATATATATACATATATATACACATATACATATATATATATATACATACACATGTATATGTATGTATATATGTGTGTGCATACATATATACATACATATAGGTATTTATATACACATATACATGTGTGTATGTGTATGCATATATTATGAAAGATATAATAATTCTGTATGGAATAGGATAAGATGGGGTATAGAAGGGCATGCGGATTATTATAGTAGTGGGACAAGGTGTAGAGATTAATAGGGAAGAGATAAAAAGGGAAGAAAAGGGAAAGGGTGTGGGGAGGTTACATAATAGGAAGGTAAATAAAAGAGTAAAAAATATAGAAATAGAAAAGTTAGCAGAGATAGGAAATAAGAGATATACACAAACAATATAACTAGCATTAGAAGTAAAATTCATTAGAAAAAAAAAGTAGGGCTAATAATCATTAATCTCAAATACAACCAAACTTAAAGATTCAATCAAAAGAAAAATCTATGTTATATGCCAGCCATTAATTTTGTTTTAGATGTATGTGTATGTATTATATATATATGTGTGTGTGTATAAATGTGTCTATGTAAGCATATAGGTGTTTATGTATATTTATATATGCATATATCTATGCATAAGTGTGTGCATAAATGCATATATATATATATTTCTGTCCTTAATTATATCATGCTTAGAGTAGGTGGGGGTGGTGAAAGGGGAAAAAAAGTGTATAGTAAAAAGTTCACAGCAGAGAACAAAAAAATGATCTACAAGGAAGCAAAAAAGATGGACAGTCATGAATATACTGTCTTCTATTACTTTAATTGCTTTTTTAAAAATGGAAATATATTATTATATTTATTTTGTCTTCCCTGATATTCTTCTAGGCATGATGATTTTTTTTTCTTTTTCTGTCTTTTTTTTTTCATTTTTTTTAAATTTTGTATTTAGTAATACACACAGATAGATGGATAGACAGACAGCCAGACAAACAAATTAAAAAGTATGTGCTTCCTCTGGTGCAAATTGATGAAAATTCATTATTTGCCCCCAAATCAATGAGAAACATAAATCCTCCTAACAAACCTACCAGTTCTCTCCATCTCCTAGAGCTCTACTCTTTGCTGATGTCTGAGAAGGGCACTACATTTACATCAAGCTTAAAGTTGCTTCTTTGGAAATCTCATTCTTTGTGCTCAGCTAAACCATCTGGGTCCTCCAAGACCAAAGAGGACAAGTCTGTTTTCTCCCCCTTATATAATAGCATTTTAAATAATTGAAGAAAGCCAAGTTTTTGCTTCACCATACTGGTGACCAATAAACCAAAAATTATCTGAGTTTTCTATGACATTAAAATCACAGATCCATTCCTTTCTTACTATTCATATGGCAAGACCTTCATTCTCCTTTCCTGTAGTGTCAACTTCCTCTCAATTATCTTCAGTTTCTCAGTCTCCTTCCTAGAATGTAGTACCCCAAATTAAAATGAACCCAATATTCTACAAATGGTAAGGGATAACGTTCTTAATCATGGACACTGTGTTTCTCTTAATAAAGTTTAAAGATACTATAGTTTCCTTACTTGAATCTGCCTTTTTTCTTGAATGAATAGTATGTAATGTATTCCTTTTGAACAATTGCTAATGTGTTATTAATTTAACCTGAGATAACATTCTCCTCACTTAACATTGTATCACCATGGGATCAAGTCCAAATGAAAGAGCCAGTAAGCCATACTTTAGGATACCTATGGGCCATACATTGAATTAGAAAACCACTTTGTAATATTATCTATATTATATTTATTTTTGTTTACTTTGTTCAATATTGTGCCATTATATTTTAATCTAGTTCCAGGGCACTCTTGAAGCTGTGTTTCATATTTCTCCTATATCAAATCCCAATGTCATTCTGTCATTTACTTTCTTCCCCCTTAATAATTGATTACAGCAACAATCATAATGTAATCTAACATTCCTTGAAGACTTATATTCCCTCATTCAATGTCACTCATGAGTAAAAGGGGGCAATAGAAGAATATATCTTTGATCAAGACAAAGGGTTCAGTAGAATGAGAATCAGAGAACCGTTTTACATCAAGACATTCTTACCTTTGTCAAAATTTAGGAATGGGAGAGATGTGATGTAGAAAGTATTTGAGAGAAAATCAAAGGAAGGGGAACTATAATAGTGGGAATATATGACAGACTCTTGATCCAACTGGAAACATTTGATGACAAGTTCTTAGAACAAATTACAAAACTGAAACAGAAGAAGAGTTAATTGTAATAAGGGCCATCTATTACCAAGCACTCTGATCTGTTAAAAGCAGAGCAACTGATTATCATTGATTTAATGACAGTATCTTTCAGAAAATGAAGATGAAACAAAGCTACTTTTCTGGACATCATTATGGCTTATAGTTGAGAAGGTTTTTGGTAAAATCAATAAATAACCTATATTTATTATGGACTTAATCTGTACCTGGCATTGTATTAGAGTATAAATGTATTAATACAAAAAAAAAAGAGAAAGAGCCCCAATCCATAAGTATTTCACATTCCCATAAGGATAACAAAATTGGCATATTTAAGCACATTCAAAATGCATACAATGTGGTTAAAGGGAGGGGAATTAGGGGCAGATCAGGAAAGTCCTCATGTAGGAATTTGAGCTGATTTTTTTAAGAGATAGGGATTTTGAAGAATAAATAAAAGGGAAGTGAAGGGAAGGGAAGGGAAAGAGGCATAAGAAACAGTTTTAAGATCAACATACATTAATCAGTGGGATACAGATTCAGATAAGGAGACAAAGAAGTACTGCTTAGACAAGTAGAAGGAGAATTAAAAGAGAGGTTTTTCAAAGTGTATTACCTAGGCTTTTGACTGGAAAGGAGTAGAATTACAAGATAATAGCTTAAGGATGGTGGAGATGGACAAGAAAAGGGAGACATACTTGGAATCAGGACCAACTGATAATTACGTTTCTTGTTCATTGAAAAATAGTATTTGAACCAGTATTTAAAACCAGTTTGTCCTTTCTCCAAATCTTCTTTTCCATCTACAATAGCACATAGAATCTCATAAAAAAGAACCTAACTGTCTAAATTAGTTAAAATGAACTGTCCTGCAAAAATCAAGCCACTAGGAGTGCCATTAAAGTCCTGTTGATGATCTCTATGAAATCTTGGTAAAAAACATAAGGTTCTGTGATGCAAGAAATAGGCTAATATTATCAGTTTTATTTTTCAGAGGAGATGAATTCGCACTAAACTATATTGTTAGTTTGATATCTATTCCTGATAGAATTTTAAAACAAATCATTAAAGAAATGGGCTGTGGGAAAATAGAAAGGGTGATAACTAAAAGCCAGCACTGATTATTCAAAATTAGCCATTTCAGAATAAATGTTGTCGTTATTTAGTTTCTGATTCCAAACCAATTTTTGGAGAGTGGGCAAAGACAATAAAATAATTTGCCATTTCATTTTCCAGTTCATTTAATAGATGAAGAAATGGGAAAACAGGGTTAAGACACTTGCCCATGCCACACCACTACTAAGTGTCTAATTATGGCTTTTGCTCTATCCATTACACCATGTAGATTCCTTTCCTTTTAAAGACAGGATTCCTATGTGTATAGATGTGGAGAATTGTGTGGAAATCTTTTAGCTGGATTTTTTTCTTTTTAATTTTCTCCAGTTTCACATGAAAAAAACAGATTTTCCCCCCTTCTGGTTAAAACTATAAACTCTTTCTTAGTTTCTCTTTTCTTTTCTTCCTTCCTTTTTTCCTCCCTTCCTTTCTTTCTTCCTTCCTTCCTTTCTTCCTCCCTCCCTTCCTCCCTCTCTATCTCTTTCCTTCTTTCTTTCTTTCTTTTTTACATATTTCTTTATGAATCATGTTGGGAGAGAAAAATTCAGAACCAAAAGGGAAAACCACGAGAGGAATGAAAAACAAGAAAAAGAAAAAAAAATATAACCATAGCATGTATTGATTTACATTCAGTCTCCATAATTCTTTTTCTGGATGAAGATCACATTTTCTACCCAAAGTTTATTGTGATTGCTTTGTATCACCGAACTGCTGAGAAGAACCAAGTCTGATTATCACATCATCTTGTTGTTACTGTGTACAATGTATTCCTGGTTCTGCTTGTTTCACTAAATATCAGTTCATTTAAATCTTTCCAAGGCTTTTTAAAATCAGTTTGTTCATCATTTTAAACAACAATAATATTCCATTAATTCCATATACAATAATTTATTTAGCCATTCTTCAGGTGATGGGCATCTACTCAGTTTCCAATTCTTTGCCACCACAAAAAGAGCTGCTACAAACATTTTTGCACATAAGGGTCCTTTTCCCTCTTTTATGATATCTTGGGATATGGTCCCAGCAGTAGCACTGCTGGATCAAAGGGTATGTACAGTTTTATATTCTTTTGGTCATAGTTCCAAATTGCTCTCCAGAAAGGTTGGAACATTTAACAACTCTACCAACAATGTAGCTGGATTTTCTTAATATTTTGATGAAGTCTTTTGATATCTCTGAGGAAAATATAGTGGTTATATACTAAGGGCAAGTTTGGTGTAGTTAAAAGAAACTTGAAATGGGCACAAGGAGAGTTGGGTTTGACTCATGACTGATAGTGTTTGCATTTCCCTGGGTCTTTTGGACAATATGAGTATTAATTCCTCTGTATTTTCAATCTCCTCAAATGTATATGAGTGTGACTTCAGCATTGAAATTTAAGGGGGAAGTTTTTTTCAAATAACAAAAAAGTATACCAGGGGTGGAGCTAAGATGATAGAGAGGTCTTTGTCTGAGCTCTTCCTGTCTTCCCTCATAGCAACACTAGATCAAGCCTTTGGATTTTGGAATGGCAGAACCCACAAATATGTGATTTGTAGCAAATTTACAGCAGAAGATATTTTGGAAGAATTTCAATAAATGTCTGCTTTATTAGATTGGGGGAGAGGCTGTTGCAGGCCATTGCAGTGCAGTGCAGTGCAGGGAGACCTAAGGTGGAGAGACTTCCATGCACTGGGGGAATCTAGTGGGAGGTTTGCAGCCAAAATGAAGCAGCAGGATCAGAAGCCAGTGTTTCACAAAATAACTATGAGACCCTCAACACAATTACAGAAGGCAAAGAGTGAGCCACTGAACTCTGGCATGACTTGGCCATGTCCACCCAGCATAGAAAGGAAGCCAGCAGCACCATCCCCAGGGTAGCATGAAGCCATTTAACTCAAAGAAAGAATATCAGACATTTAATTTAATACAGAAATTTGTTTCATCCTATAAGGAAATAGATGGTAAAAGAGGAAAGGGGAGATAATATAAGGGAGAACAGAAATAGAAGGGAAAGGGATAAGAAATGGGAGAGGGTCTGTAAAAGGGAAGGGCAGATTGAGGTGGTGGTGATCAGAAGCAAAACATTGGTGAGGAGGAAAATGGGGAAAGAGAAAAATATAACTTGGGAAAAGTAAGATGGTGGGAAACAGAGAGTTAATAATTTTATTTGTGAATGTGAATGAATGAATTCTCCCTCAAAATGGAAGTGGATATCAGACTGGATTAAAATACAATATGTTGTTTACAAGAAACACATTTAAAGTAGAGTGATACATACAGAATTAAAGTAAAAGGCAGGAGTAAAATCTATTATGTTTCAGTTGAAGTAATAAAAAAGCAGGGATAGCAATCCTGATCTCAGGTAAAGCAAAAGCAAAAATAAATCTAATTAAAAGAGATAAGGAAGCAAACTACATAAAAGATACAATAGATAATGAAGTAATTATCAATACTACACATATATGCACCAAGTGGCATAGCATCCAAGTTCCTAGCGAAGAAGTTAAGAGAGCTGCAAGAAGAAAAGATAGCAAAACTATACTAGTGTGGGATTTCAACATTGCTCTATCAGAACTAGATAAATCAAACCACAAAATAAATAAGAAAGAAATTAAAAAGGTAAATAGACATTTAGAAAAGTTAAATATGATAAACCTATTTCATATCATGATGCAAGAAAAATTACCTATAATCAAGGGCCAGGGAAAAATAAACCAAATATTAATTGGAAATTAAATAATCTAATCTTTAAGAATGACTGGGTGAAACAACAAATCACAGACACAATCAATAATTTCATCCAAGAGAATGACAAGAGTGAGACAACATATCAAAATTTGTGCAATGCAGCCAAAAGAGTTCTTGGGGAAGTTTTATATCTCTAGATGATTGCTTGCATAATAAAGAAAGAGAAGATCAATGAATTGGGCTTGAAACTGAAAGAATTATTAAAAAAACAATAAAAAAGAAAATCAATTTGTTAGCATAAAAATTGAAAAGGGTGAACTTTCCATCAAAAAAGAGGATATTAGAGCAATAATTTGAAGCTATTTTGCCCAATTGTACGCTAATAAATCTGATAATCTGAATGAAATGGATGAATACTCACAGATATATATATATGTATATATATACATATGCATATGTATATGTACATACATATACATATATATATATATATATATTGCCCAGATTAACAGAGGAGGAAATAAATTATTTAAACAGTCCCAGTTTAGAAAAAGAAATTGAACAAGTTGTTAATCAACTCCCTAAAGAAAAGTCTCTGGGGTCAGATGGATTAACATGTGAAATTTGCTAAACATTTAAAGAACAATTAATTCCAATATTATGCAAACTATTTGGAAAAATAGGGAAAGAGGGAGTCCTACCAAATTCATTTTATGGCACAGATATGGTGCTGATACCTAAACCAGATAGGATCAAAACAGAGAAAGAAAATTATAGAACAATTTCCCTAATGAATATTGAAGCAAAAATCTTAAATAAAATATTAATGAAGAGATTACAGCAAGTTGTCCCCAGGATAATACACCATGACTAAGTAGGATTTATACCAGGAATAGAGGGCTAGTTCAATATTAGGAAAACTGTTATCATAATTTACTATATTAATAAGCAAACTAACAGAAATCATAGGATTATCTCAAAAGATGCAGAAAAGCATTTGACAAAATGCAACATCCATTCCTGTTTAAAAAAAAACACAGCAGAGAGTATAAAAATAAATGAAGTTATCCTTAAAATGATCAGTAGCATCTATTACCATTATCAAGCATCATGTGTAATGGGGATCAACTAGAATTATTCCCAATTGAATCAGGGCAGAAGTAAGGTTGCCCACTGTCAACATTTCTAATAAATATTGTATTAAAATACTAGATTTAGCAATAAAGAAAAGAAAAAGAAATTAAAGAAATTAGAATAAGCAATGAACAAATCAAATTATCATTCTTTGCAGATTATATGATGGTATATGAAGAGAATCCTAGAGAATCAATGAAAAAATTATAGAAACAATCCACAAATTTATCAACATTGTAGGATGCAAAATAAATCCATAGGGACCACTTGATTAAATTGTTAAAAAGTTTTTGCACAAACAAAACCAATGCAGACAAAATTAGAAGGGAAGCAATAAACCAAAAAATAAAAAACGTTTACTTTCAATGGCTCTGATAAAGGCCTCATTTCTAAAATAAATAAAGAATTGACTCAGCATTTACATATATTGCCCACAACATCCAAAATCAAGAGATACAAAGAGAAATTCCATTTAAAATAACTGCAGCTAATATAAAATATTTTGGAAAATATCGCCAAGACAAAGTCAGTAACTATATAAACACAATTACAAGACACTTGCCAAACAAATAAAGTCATATCTAATGAATTGAAAAAATATCAAGTGCTCATGGGTAGGCCAAGGTAATATAACAAACATGACAATTCTACCTAAATTAACCTCCTTATTCAGTGCAATACCAACCAAACTCTCAATAAATCATTTTACAGAGCTAGAAAAAATAATAACAAAGTTTACCTGGAAGAATAAAGGCTCAAGAATTTCAAGGGATATAAGAAAAAATGCAAATGAAAGTAGCCTGGCTCTACCAGCTGTAAAACTATATTAAAAACCAAAGATCATCAAAACCATGTGGTACTAACTAAGAAATAGACTAGTTGATCCCAGGAATGGGTTAGATTCACAAGATATAATAGTCAATTACTATAGTAATCTAGTCTTTGATAAACCTGAAGATCTCAGTTTCTGGGATAAGAATTCAATATTTGATAAAAATTATTGGGAAAATTGGAAATTAGTATGGCAGAAACTAGGCAGTGACTCACACTTAACCCCATCTCAAGATAAGGTTGAAATGAGTTCATGATTTAGATATAAAGAGTGATATTATAAGCAAATCAGAAAATAAAACAAAACAAAAAACAAAACAAAACAAAACAAAACAAAACAACAACGACAACAACAACAACAAAACAAACAAACAAAAAAAAAAACAAAGGATAGTCTACGTCTCAGATCCATGGAGGATGAAGAAATTTGTGGCTAAAGAAGAATTAGAGAATATTATGGAATGCAAAGTGGATATTTTTTATTATATTAAGTTTAAAAGTTTTTGTACAAACAAAATCAATGCAGACAAGATTAGAAGGGAAGCAGTAAACTGGGAAAAACACATTCAAGGGTTTTGACAAAAGACTCATTTCTAAAATATATAGAGAGTTGACTCAAATTTATAAGAATACAATCTATTCTGCAACTGATAAATGATCAAAGGATATGTATAATTTTCAGGTGAAGAAATTATAATCATTTCAATTTATATGAAAAAAATGCTCTATTGCACCATTGGTCAGATAAATGAAAAGTAAGACAATTCTGAGGTGTCACTAGATGCCTCTCAGACTGACTAAGATGACAACAAGGTGATGATGAATATTGGAGGGGATGTGAGAAAATTGGGACACTGATACATTGTTGGTGGAATTGTGAACTGATCTAACCCTTCTGGAGAATAATATGGAACTATGAACAAAAGACCATGAAACTGTGCATACCTTGGCAGACCCTAGACATTGACCCACACCTAACACCTTATTGGAAGATAAGATCGAAAGGGATTAATGATTTAGACATAAAGAATGATATTATAAGCAAATTAGAAGATCAAAGGATGGTTTATCTCTCAGATCTATGGAACAGGAAGGAATTTGTAGCCAAAGAAGAACTTGAGTACATTATTGAATGCAAGATGTATAATTTTGATTATATTGTTAAAAAGTTTTTGTACAAACAAAACCAATGCAGACAAAATTAGAAGGGAAGCAATAAACTAAAAAAAATACTTTCAATGGCTCTGATAAAGGCCTCGTTTCTAAAATACATAAAGAATTAACTCAAATTTATAAGAATTCAAGCCATTCTTCAATTGACAAATTGTCAAAGGATATTAACAGATGATGATGATGAAATTAAAACCATTTCTAGTCAAAAGAAAAAAGTGCTCTAAATCATTATTTATCATAGAAATGTAAATTAAGACAACTCTAAGGTACCATTACATACCTCTCAGATTGGTTAAAATGACAGGAAAAGATAACGGCGAATGTTGGAGGGGATGGGGGAAACCTGTGACACTAATACATTGTTGGTGGAGTTGTGAACTGATTTAACCATTCTGGAGAGCAATTTGGAACTCTGCCCAAAGGGCTATCAAATTGTGCATACCTTTTGATCCAGCAATGGTTCTACTGGGCTTATATCCTAAAAAGATCATAAAGGAGGGAAAAGGACACTTGTACGAAAATGTGGCAGCCCTTTTTGTAGTAGCAAAAAAACTGGAAACTCAGTGGGTGCCCATCAATTGGAGAATGTTTGAATAAGCTATGGTATATGGATGTTGTAGAATATTATTGTTCCGTAAGAAACGATCAGCAGGATGATTTCAGAAAGGCCTGGAGAGACTTACATGAACTGATGCTAAGTTAAATGGGCAGAAGCAGGAGATCATTATACACAGCAACAGCATAATTATACAATGATCAATTCTGATGGACATGGCTCTTATCAACAATGAGGTGATTCAGACTAGTTCCAATGGTCATGTAATGAAGAGAGCTATCTGCACTCAGATAAAGGACCATGTGGTCTGAGTGTGGATCACAACACAGTTATTTCACTTTTTTGTTGCTGCTTAGTTGAATTTTGTTTTCTTTTTCATTTTTCTTTTTGATCTGATTTTTCTTATGCATAATGATAATTGTGGAAATATGTCTAGGAGATCTGCATATATTTAACAAGTATTAGATTACTTGCCATCTGAGGGAGAGGTGGAAGGAAGAGAAAAAATTGGGAACACAAGGTTTTGCAAGGGTGAATGTCAAATTTTATCTATGTATATGTTTGAAAATAAAAATTAATAAAATATTCTGAAGCACTCTCCAATAGGACAAGCTAGCTCTCTCTATCCTTTGACATGGAGGTGAAAAACCTGAAGCACTTAAAAGGGAGGGGTCTAAGTACTATTGCTCTTCCCAAGAAGAGCAAAGTAACACAGTAGCTGAAAAGATCAAACTTACTGTCATCCTTCACTCCTCTCTTGTACACCAGTCCATACACACAAACACATTCACAATAATATATATGTATATATATATATATATATATATATAGTGTGTATGTGTGTTTGTATATATATACACACATATATACATATATGTATATACATGCTATACACACACACACACATATATATATATACATATATATATGAAATTATGAGTATTCAAATGTCCCCTTTACAGCTGAAAACAATAAGGCTTAGAGAGGTTTTAATTTACTTGTGATTATACAGATACTAAGTACTTGAGATGGTCTTTGGACCCAAATATTTTTTGTATTTATTTAACATATTGACATTGTTGTTGTTGTTGGCCCTTCATTCTTGAAGAGAATAGGAGCGATGACATCAGGAGAGTGATTTCTTGAATCGCAAGTGAATTGGATTTAAGTGAGGTAGAGCTATGCAGGGTCACCCGCCTTAATCTGTCCTCTAGAATCATTTGAGTCCACTTTCAAGATATAGGTCAGAGCAACTGGAGATGGCCCCAGATGCAGTGGGAGACCTGGGACTTTTTAAGCTAAAGTTTTTCCCAGGATTCAGTTTGTCTGTGGGAATACCTATTTGGTAATTAAAGGCTAGGTGAATATTGAATCAAAAGATGTCCTAAATTTTCCTTCACAAAAAAAGAATTATTCTAGGTGGGGAAGACCCTCAAATTTTCTCATAGATTAACATTTATGTCTTCATGAGCTTTTTGATTAGATGCTAGCTTCTTAAAAGGTGTGACAATTCATTTATTTCTTCTTTGTAATCCCAGTATCTAGCACAACATCAGACACAAAATATGCTGTGTATATTTTTAATCAAAACTTATTGAATGGATGAATTATTGATTGGTTTTAAACCCATTTCTTTTTTCCAATCACACAAAGCTTCCTCACAAAAGATGATGAAATAAGATTAAGGAAACAAGAAGAAATTTAATAGGGATAAGTGTAATATAGTTCTATGTGGGTACACATAATTAATTGTACAAATGCAGCATTGAAGAGCTAGAGATATAAAACAGTTTGTGCTAAAATTAATTGAGTTCTATTAGACCACAAGCTTATAAGTCAATATTGTTATGTGTCAGTCAAAAGAGCTGGGTCAATCAGGTTACAGTAATAGAAATATAGTCTGCAGAGACAGGGGAGTGAATATCCTACTCTGTTTTTCTCTTTTTTGTGCTTATCTGGAGGATTACATCTAGATCTTGAAAATCTGGAGGGCAACAACAATTTGAGCACAATGAAGATGACCTCCACATTACCCCATATGAGAATTAGATAAAAGAACTAAAGATATTGCCTATAATAGAAAAGAGTTCTTTCCATCTCTGATCACTTAGAAGTTTGCCTTTGATCCAGATTAGATGAAGTCAATAATAACTGAAGTATTTTCATGTTGAACATGGGTTATACTTGCTCTGCTTGACCCTGTCAGATACCACTAGAAAGAAATAGATAGGTAAATTTCAATTCGATATCAGAAAATAAAATTACCTGATCATCAGAACTACTGAAGGCTTTCCAAAGAAAACTTAATGGCCATTTTGGGAGGTATAGTGGATGGGTTTCAAGTTCTGTTAAATGACCTAAGCCAATGTCTGAACTCTAAGAATATACATTGTATTGTAATACTGATGTTATTATTTGTCCTTCATTCTTGAAGAGGACCATGGCATCATGGAAGTGTCATTTGCATGACATCCAAATGGATTGGATTTAAGTGATGTAGGGCTGAGCAAGGTCACCGGCTCACTTTCTCTTCCAGAGCCATCTGCATCCAGTGGCCAGATGTAGATCAGGACAACTAGAGATGATTCTGGATGAAACGGGAGACCTTAGTCTTTTTAAGCTAAGGTCTTTTAAGAACTCTTGGTTTGACTGAGGTGACACCCATTCAGCTATTAAAGCTAGGTAGCCATTGAAGGAAAGAAAGACCTCTTTCACCTAAAACAATAAACAAGCAAAAAGTAAATAAATAAATAAATAAATAAATTAATAAATAAATAAATAGATAAATAGATAAATAAATAAATTAATTAATTAATTAATTAATCAATCAATCAATCAATCAATCAATCAATCTGGGTCGGGAAGGCCTTCTTAGTTTCTGGCCAAAGCAGAAGTGATTGCTATTTACATTATAAATAAATATGGGTCAGGAAGACCTTCTGAGTTTCTGGCCAAAGCAGAAATGATTGCTATTTACATTTACTCTGAGTCAATTGGGACTCAAATAAAGACCAGTTGGAACCTGGGATCTATTGTTGGCCAATACTGGGTAGATTTCTTTCTTAAGGACCTTTGTAATACTATCTAATACATTAAGATATAATATTGAGAATTTAAATATGCAAGTCACAGGAAATTCACATTCTTGGCTCTTGAATAAATATAACTTTCATACAAGAATAAATATGAATGCACAAAGAACCTATGGTTTCATCAGCTCAAAGAAACCCCACTGTGGTAATTACCTCCATCACTTCAAATCCTAACCAGTTCATCTCAATAAACAAGTTCACACAAATTATCTGAGGTACATAGATTTTAACTGATTTACTCATGTTTACACAGTTTGTAAATGTCAGAAGTGGGATTTCTACCCAGTGCTTTCTAACTTCAAGCCCAGAACTCTTTCCATTACAACACCCTGCCCCTCACAATTCACTTATAAAATTATATATGTAATTGCATCCTTGGGTTTTCTATCCTAAATTTGCATAATGCAAGCAAATGACAGTTTGGTATTGAATATAGGGATCAAAAATCATAAAATGCTAGTATTGATTTGTTTCTTGTAAATTATAAAAGGAAACTAAAAGAAAAATAACAATTATAATAGTTTCATGGTGTATTTCCTCTTTTATCATTTTTGAAATAAGAAAATGGGAAGAAATATGTGCTAAGTTCAGCCTTCCCAATTATGGTATGTGGGTCACTGAATGAAGATAAATTTCAAAATTCATTAGTAAAGTAGGAGCCAGTTATAAAGGAAGTAAATAGAATAGAACTATAGCAGAAAGGCATTATTGATATTTTGATAAGAAGTGAGACTGTCTTAACAATGCTCAAGAAAACTTTAGGTTATGGTAGACTATCGGTGGTCTTTTTTAAAAATATCATTTGAAGATTTGGAAGTTTAGCTATTTCTACCAAAGAGAGACGTGCACTTGGAGATAAACAACATCACAGATTTCACTTTTGTTTGGAGTCCATTGTTTTACTCAATAAATGTGTTAAAGTCATTTGCTAACTCACAGGATCTGATAATTTTTGCTCTGTTGTTAATCTCTCTTCACAACTGATCAAATGTATCTACTTAGCTATGGAATTTTCCATCTAAAGCATAATTAAAAATCTGTAAAGCCAATGGCAATAGGGATAGTGGGCTCACTGGATTGTAGATTGAGAGCCAGAAGAAATCATAAAAACTATCACATCCCACACACCCATCTTACCAGTGAGGAAACTGAGTCTGAGAATGATTAAATAACTTACCCAGTGACACTGTTCATGAGGCTGGATATACTTTAGGCTATTCTGATTCCAAGTCTTGAGTTTTTTCAACTATGAGATTACAGGATCACAGATATAGTGTTAGAAGAGTCCTTGAATGTTCTTCTTATTGAGACTACAGATTTGACAAACTTATACAAAATTTTACCAAAAAAGAGTTGAAAAAGTCTCCCTATGTTCATTGCCATGGTGATGAAAAAGGGTATAAAATATGGCATACCCCATTATCAGAGGCCATTTCTGCCTGGATTAGTTTTGTTAAATTGATTTTTCTTTACTTGTTTTTGATAAAAATCTTTGTTAAAGTGGCAGAGGATAGAGGAAATATATTTGGAGATGATTGTGATGAAAAAACAAAAAGCATAAGTTATAAAAAGATGTAGAAAAAAAGACATAAAAAGAAATCATTTAAGACAAAAAGGGAAAGCATTCAGCTTCTCATCAGCAGCATATAGACAAAGGAATTAAAGGTTAACAAAAATCTACTTATTTAAAATGTAGGAAAAATTGAAACAGAAGCTTTGTCCTTTATTTATTTTTAGAAGTATTTATTTCTTTTGCTTCAATCCAAACGTCTATTACTTGCCCAAAGATGCTTGATTTGTTATCAGAAAAAAAGAAAGAAGGCTAAAGGCCTCCCTCTCTCTGTCCTAATGATGACATAAAAGAGAGTTCCCTGGGGACACATTTCCAATACAAACTACATCTGCCATTTCCCTCCTGGATACTTAAGAAAAGCAATAACTAGACAAGTCCAGGTTCTTCTCTGATAACTGACAGGAGCTGCTGGCTCCTTCATGAGAAAGGATAAAACAAAAGGGCAAATGAGGGCGAGATCCTGCAAACCACACTGCAGAGTTCAAATGGGTTTTAAAATTTTAATTCTTAGCTAAAACATCTTGTCTGGACCTCTCTTTTACTGTTCTATTATAGATTACTAGAAGATGTTACTCATTAATGAATGCGATTTAAAGCAAGTAGATACCAATGAAAGAAAAAGGGGGAATAAAAATTAAAGGATTCAGTGACTAAATTGCTCTTTCCCCAGAGATTTTATTTTCATATACAGACATACAAGAGATGAAATGACAAGTTCACAGATCTCACTTATTATACTACATGAAAGCTAACCCTGACTCTACCTAAACTTTAAAAGGAAGTGTGGGAAGCTATTCAGTCAGCACTTTAGGTTTACCACCTTTCTGATGTTACCAAGAAAAAGACCCCAAATAAGGCTTAAGGACATCAGTTACCAGCTTTGATAGATCAGGTTTTGTCTTTTCTCTTCTCTTGTCCTTGGACCCTTGGAGCAGGGACTTCTTCTGGCCACAGTTTTTGTGAATCTGTTTAACATCATCTTGATAATCTTAGCTGACTAATTTCATCCAAGCACATCCTGCTTGTCTCTGGACTTCATTGTTTCAATTACATCCTGGCATTCACTAATGCCTCATGCCTACCAGTATCCATCTTGGGGAAAAAAATCTACATGATTGATTTTTTATATATTTAAAAGGAATAACAAGTTGTATATAATGGATTTTCAGTTTCATGTGCAATGATCACTTTATAATTATAGTACATTATGGAAATGCATACTTTATTCCATAAATTAAAAATTTTATGAATGTAAATATACAACTTTAAAATACTTTGTTTTCCCCCGGGAAGAATTCTCATATCCAGAAATTCATCACTTTTTCTATTCAGTGCCTTTTATATTACCCCTTTCTCACCGGTTTTCCTTTTAAATCATTAGTTGGTCCTCCCATATTTCCACTCCTTTTTCCTGCTACCTTTGATCTATGCCACTCCAACTTTTATCTCTTTTGGGTTTTCTTCTCTGATTCACTAAACTGGGCCTAATTATGAAGTAAAAATGGGCACAAATTGCATTACTTATTGTGATGTAAAATCAAATATTAAATTTTTAATCAACTCATTTCTTTCATTGTTTGCCCAGAGTGAATCAGTTTAAAACTCAATGGATAGTGTTTGTAATTATAAAAATGAAATTCAGAGCTGGAAGAGACCAACCTAGACATGAAGGATGCTCTTCTCCCCAATAAGATCATCTTTCTTCTGAATTGAGATGACATTCATGTTCAGAGATGCATATATCTATACAGTTGACAAGGATCACCCAGTCTAATGTCTTCTTTATGTGGAATCCTAGGGAAGTGTCTCAACCAAGACCACATTGTATGTAAAATCCTTATGTGGGCCTTAAACAAAGGTATCCTGACTTCTAATCAAGTAATTTTGTTTGCATTTTATACAATGATCCTAGAGCATCTAGAAAGGAAATGCAGTTATTGCTTTGAAATCCTTGACTGCAATAGCTTAGTTTCTCTCCCTACAATTTCTGGGATCTTTTAGTGGAAGGAAGAAAAAGGAATAGGCTAAGATGAAAAAGACATAGTGGCTTTGTTATTCACACAATTCACGAACACACACAGTAGAAAGTAATTGGTCCTGTGTGAGAACACACATATGCCTCTGTATGTATACACACATAATGCATATATAAATGTATGTATGTATACATACAAACATATATGCATAATTATTAAGAGTTTTGATTTTGTGTTTGCTTTTTTTTTTTTTAGCAATGACATCCCGCTATTGTCCAAATTGTACCAGTGCTTACTTTTCTGACCAAAGGATGCTAATGCATCATTAGAGCTTGAAAGAACTTCAGAGAGCACCTACTTTGGCCCTTCATTTTACAGATAAGGACATGGAATGGCACTGATATCAAATTACTTGTCAAAAGAAATTTTCCATTACAGATCTCTTAACTCCAAACTCAAATCTCTTTATATTAAGGCATCCTACTTTGGAGGAACATTGAAGAAAGAGGTTATATTTGATTGGAAGGGTAAATCCCAAAGTATATGTGGAAAGTTGGCATGGGATTTGGGTTATTTTTGTGTGAGAATGCTAGCGACCCACAATTGAATACAAAGGACATCCCATGATGGTGCACGGGTAGGGGAATGGAACGTCGAGTCAGAACTGGGTGAATGGGAAGGATTCTGATGAAATCTTTATATACAACAAAATATGCACTTTATGTTGTATCAAAGAACTGCAAAGAAAGTTGAAGATTTCCTAAACAAATGGAAGTTTCTGAATGCAATTGAACACAATGAAATATTACTGTGCAGCAACAATGTGGCAAATATAGAGAAACATGGAATGACTTACATGAACTGATTCATAGTGAAGGAAGAAGAGTCAAGAAAACAAAATGATTACAATAACATAAAGGAAAATTCAAAATTTCATTTAAAAAATCAAGACTGAATGTTGTAAAATTAGAAAGAACAAGGATTATCCCAACGAAGATATATGAATAAACATTCCCTCCCCCACTTTTTTGCTCAGGTGGATAGTCTATTTTTAGATTTTTCTTAATATGTTAATCAGTTTTTTCTTGTTTTTTTTTTAAAAGTTAGAAGGGGAGGGGAAAAGAAAACATAAATTTATGCAATATTAAAATAATAATTTTTGAAAGAATAAATTACAACCAAAGCTTTGTAGGAAAGGCTAGCAATTCATTTATTTTGTTGTTTAAGTTGGGTTTTCTGCATGTGAGTTAGCATTGCAATTATTATTATTCCTGTAATAGAAATCAGGAAACCAAAGCTAAGGGGATGAATGACTTGCCTAAGGAAACACAGGTAGCAAAGAGTAGAAAAGAATTGCTAATACAGACAAATGTGACAGCAGTTAAAATGAGAAAAAATGATTGTGGGTTGAATGGATTAGTGAAAATTCATCAATCAGAACACTTGGATTCCAGTCTCACCTCCATCACTAATTAGTTAAATGACTCTAGGCTGGTTGCTTCTCTCTGAGTCTCAGTTTCCTCTTTGGTCAAATGAAGTCAGTAAAAATAATACCACATAGTGTTTAGGAGGAAAGTAAGAAGCATTTTAATAACTGATATTTTTACCAAATTGCTTTAATCTTCCCAAAGCAATTCTCTCTCTCCCTCCCTCCTGCCTTCCCTCCCTCTCTTTTGCTTCTTCCTTCCCTCCCTCATTCTTTCTCTCCTTCTCTCCCCCCTCTCTCCTGTCTCTGTCTCTTTCTGTCTTTCTGACTCTTTCACTTTCTCTTTCTCATAGCAACTCTATGAGATTGGTGCCACAGGTGCAATTAAACTTAATTTACACTAAATCTTCAAGTGGTTAATCATTTTGTCTTAAGTCAAACAGCAACTAGGTTCAGGATTCACATTCAGGGTCTTCCTGATTCTATTCTGAGTCAAGATTACTGATTCTATGACTACAGTATTAGAGACCATATAGTTCCTTAGCAATGAAAGTTTTAAATAAAAAGCAGATATTCATATAGTGCTTTCTGCTTTACATATATTATTTATTGATTTCATAGCAACCCTGGGATGAAGGATTATTCAAGAACAACAACAGCAACAGATTTCTGATTTCCTTTGGGTAGAGTTAGGCCGCTTTCTATCCTGATGCTGATGGGAACATGTTTTCTAAGTTAGTTTTTAGAGCTGCCTAAGGTACAAATAGTGGCTAAGTGTCTCTTAAACATTTAATATTTTCTGAGTGCTAGGAATTGTGCTAAGTCTAGAGATTCAACAAAAGGCAAAAGGAAATCTTATGAAGGAGCTTGTAGTCTAAGCTTAAAACACTAAGGAGAACCAGGGTCCCACAACTAGTATGTGTATGAAACTACTTCAACCTAAATCTGCATTGACTCCAGAGGCCAGATATATCCACTTCTGATTCATCATTATAGTTGCCTCTTCTGGTATTATTCCCCATGTTACAGGTGACAAAGTTGAGGCACAAGGATGTTGTCTCCCTCCAGAAAAATATGTATTTAGGGTTTTTTTTTTTTTTAACATAGTTCACTAGCTCTGGAATCAAAGGACTTGATTTGACACTCTTTGATAGTTATACTTTTGACCTTGGACTTAAGTATCACCAACTTCAGTTTATTACCCTGTAAAATGAAAGAAGTAGGAAAAGAAAGCCACTGAGAGTCCTTCCAGCTCCAAATCTATAATCCTATAAACTACAATTGTTAAAAGCTATATTTATGATTTAATTGATAGAATTACAGGTGAGGAAACTCTCTTTATCAAAGCAGGTTAGCATTTTCTCTGTAACTTAAGAGACTGAAAGTATTATCCAGAGTACTGACTGGCCAAGGCCCCACAGTCAGCATATTAGAGACAGTATCTAAGGCCAGATTTGCCCTACTTCCAAGCCCACTCCCTCCCCTATACCATACCATTTCCTTAAGATTTCTTTAACTATAAAGGTACTTTCTATGAATGGATTCAAGCCCCTTCCCATTTGGTCAGCTTTTTTTTTAAGTTTTTAAGTTTTCTTCTATGTTGTCATGCATTAAGTACCTACTATGTTCCAGCTATTTGAGGCAGAACTGCCTGTTGATTAATAAGTAATTAACTCCTCTCACTCCTGTCCTATAGTTAGGAAGAGGCAAGATTCCCACAAAAGCAATAATCAAGAGTGTATATGGGGGTCTGCTCTTCAGCTCCCTATCCTCTACACGAGGCTGTTTCGGCCATATCCCGGCTGTGTGACCCTGGGCTAGTGACAATTTCTCAGGGCAACTCTGATTGTGTATAGCATGAAAGGTGCTGACATACGCTGGTAAAGGGAGTTACCTCACCTGGGAGCTCTCAGTACAAATAAAATCACAAGTACAGTCCCAGCCCCTGTCATCCCCTATGTGCCTAGCACTGTGCTGGGCGCAGGGACAACAAAGACATCAGTGACGCGGTTCCTGTCCCTGGCCTCTTTGAGCTTTTGGAAGGCCAGGGCTCTTATCAGGAAATCTCGGCTCCATGGCCCTGATGCCCTCCTCCCTCTCTCATAGCATCTCTTCCCCGCCCTCTTGGTAACGCGGTTGCCATGGCCACAGCACCTGCGCCTTGCAGAGGCGTCCCCTCCCCCTCTCCACCTGCAACAACCCCTCCTCTTGCCGCTCCTCCCGGCCTCCAGTGCGCGAGCGCGCCGCCGAGTGGACAAGTCTAGGGACCCAGGGCAGGCGGGGGTGCTCCGGAGATCCAGCGCCTGCGCTTTCACTCCTTCCCGCACTCCCCCTAGCGGCATCCGTTGGCGTGGCAGCTGCTGTTCCCAGGTTCAGCGGCGGCCCCGGCTTTGCTGGGCAAGAGTCGGGCAGTGAGTGAGGGCGGGGGGGGGGGGGTGGGGGGAGAGACCGCTTCGTGTCCAGCCCCGTGTGTGTGTGTGTGTGTGTGTGTGTGTGTGTGTGCGCGCGTGTGTGCGCGTGTGTGTGCGTGCGGCAGGGAGGCGGGGAGCCCGCAGCCCCAAGAGCAGCAGCAGCCCCAGCAGTCTTAGGACCAGCAGCAGGAGCAGCAGGAGCAGCAGCAGCAGCAGTAGCAGCAGCAGCAGTGGCAGCGCCCGCCGCCACCGCCAAGACCGCCGCCACCCGCAGGTGCCCGCTCACTGATACCGGCTGCCGCCGCCGCCGCCGGGCCGAGGAACAGCTAGGAACACCAAGGAGGAGGAAGAGGGAGACTGTCCCCCCACCCACGGAGGTGAGTCTGGGCGCAGCATCCTCCGCCCGCCCTGCATCCCTCCATCCTCCTCATCCCTCCCTCCTTCCCAACATCCCTCTCTCCTCTCTTCTCCTTACCACCCTTTCTTTCATCCCTCCTTCCTAGCCCCGTGGTCCTTCCCTTCCTTCCCTCTCTCCTCCCTTCCTCTCTTCCTTTCTTTCCCCGCATCCCAGTGTCCTCGCTCTCTCCCGGTACCCCTGGCACTCATCCCTTGTCTCTGACATCCCTTCCCTTCTTATTCTTATCCCAACTGCTCCCCCCCCCACTCCAGTCCCTTTTTCCTCCCTGGGAGCATCCCTATCCACTACTGTCCTGAATCAGAAGCCCCGTGCGCTTTGATCACGCTAGGACACAGAACGATGCCCACCTGCTCTTTGGACCACTGGAAATCAGGGTCGTTAAAACATAGATTTAGACCTGCAAGTTGGGGTTAGTCCTGAGAGGGGATGGGAGCATAGAGCTATTTCTTTTCTTTTTTATTGGCTCTTTCCTCCCCATCCCCCGGACTGGAGGAGGACAAGGATCACTTGGACATGTTGGCAGCAGCCCTCTATTTCCTTTTATTGTCTGTTTTTTTTTTTAAACCTTTCTTCCTAACCCCCTTACTCACTCCCCTACCCCACCCCGTCCTCAAGCATTAATTTATTTGGTGTAGAATCTACACCTTTCTGGTGTGGTCTCAGTGATTTTTAGTTAGGTTTCCTCTCTCAGAGACTTTGATTGTCTGAGTGAGGAAAGCCAAGGAAAAGAAGGGGGGAAAGGGAGAGGGAGAGTCAGGGGAGAATGACGGGGGGCGGAGAGGAAGGGTGGTGACAGTGGAAGGGTTTTGTGTCGTTTTCCCCCTAGGCCTCTTTAGCTTAAAAATTTCAAACCACCCGCCTAATATTTGGCTTGGATTTGAACATGGGTGTTCTTAGGTTCTGTCACACCGTCTACTTCAAAGACAGAAAACTCTCCAAACTTTAATCTGTGTATATGGGTACAATTGCAACCTTATTCTTGGTAGAGTATTTGAATGTTGTAAAAAAACAAAACAAAACAAAACAAAAACAAAACCAGGGAGAAAGATTTTTGGAAATTACAGAAATTTATGTCTATATAAATATATATATATATATATAAATGTTTATATGTCTATATAAAATAGACTAATATATATTATACTTTTGGTCTTCAAGGGGTTAACTTCAATAATGGTTAAACAGATGAAGGGGGAATAGAGTTATACTTCGTATGCTAGAAAATAATGGAGCATTATTTTCAAAATAGTTATATCAGCAAAAGGGATCTTAGATGACATTCATTTTCCCATTTTTTCCACCTTAAAGGAAAAAAAAAAGAAAGAGAGAAATCATTCTACACTTGCTAGTCATTTGCATTGGTTGAGAGGGCTACCAGTATGAAAATTATATTTACTATGTGGATATAATTTCTCTTAAAAGAAGTTTTTATTCATCAGTTCCCTATAACATCCACACTTTACCTTATAACGCGCAGTGATCCTACCAATTTCCTCTTTTACAGCACTGAACTCATAAGTTTATTTATATTTTGGCATCATAGACACATCCCAGTACGCTTACTATGTATGGTAGAATAAAGAGTGAAAATATCAGAAGCAGGATATTTAGAAATATTTGTTTTGTTTAGATAAATTTTTCTTTCAACTCTGTATCACTGGAAAAGGTTAAGATCTGTTTCAGCTATATTATAAATATAGCTATGATGTATTTGGCAAAGGTAGGGGGCTATAAAGATGGATCAGAATATATGACAAATTCATTAAAAACTTCTTGTGAAAAGAGATTTGTAGAATAAATTATTGATTTTTTTGTTTTTATGCTTAGTAATTATTATATGACATTATGATATATATTTTTCATGGGAACACAAAACAGTGTTTCAAAAATATTCATGCAAAAGAATTATTCCCCAGAAGGACTTGTTTTATGAAGAGTGTATACAATTAATCAATCAAGTCAGTATTTGGGGAAATTTTATATATGCAGTGATTCCCCTCCCCTCATTGTATATAGTAAAGTTGCAATTACAGTTATGGTTTTGCTGATATCATAGCCCATGAGACAGAAGCTCAGGTGGTCATCCAGCAATATTTGAATCATGAAATAGAATTCTACATGTTGTGCTTTGGAGATTTTATTCCTTAATATTACAATTGGCAATGAAAATGTTTTCTTTCTCCTATTGAGCCTCCCCAAAAGCTTTTGGATTCAGTAAAATACTTTGTTACTATTTTAAAATTAGTTCAGACAGTGCCAAATTAATTTTAAATCAATTTACTAAAACTCTAAGGCCCCCTCCAACTCTGAAATGCTGTTTTCTCCAAATCCTTTTTCCTCTGTATGATTTTGGAAAGGGCTGCATGTCTTTTAATGAGCAGCCGTACTGTCCCCACTGCTTGTTCTTTGGGATTCTGTATTCCTTCAGGTATTTTCTGTGTCCAAATTCGTTACATTGTACTTCCAATTAAAAGATATGTTTTCTCTATTTCTGTCATTTAGAAACAGCTTTAATTTAAAAATCAAAACAGGTTTCTTTTTTCAAACTTGAAAAGTTTTGTATATATTAAGATTCTGCAATAGTAACTGAGTACAGTAAAATTTATCCAGGAGAGAGAATGTAATGATAACATGCAGATTTGAAAATAAACTGTTATAGAATGAGTTAGTGATCTCCTACAACTCTGTCTTCAGTTACTTTATCCTTTACACATTGACAGTTGTTTGATCGCTTACCTATATTTCAATAATATCAGCTTTTAAATTTTGGAGAAAAACCAAGAATATTCAGCTAAAGTTCTTCCATTCATTGATTCAAAAATTTGTATATTTTTAAAATCATGTAATATGTTTGAGACACTCTGTTGTATATAAAAGACACTGCCATTTATCTTATAATGCTTTTAGCATGGTCCTGAAGTTAAGACAGATAGATAGAAATATAGAAAAAACACAAAATGACGTGGTTCACTTTCCCTATACAGACTATAGGCAGTAATCTCTGCTCAAATTCATAGGCAAATCTCAATGAGGGCTAGAGTTTCCAGGGAAAAAGTAGAATGGAATCAATTCTTGATGAGCTTTCAAGCAAGCTATTAAATAGATGAAGAAGAGTGTATTTAAGGTGAGAAATATAGCCTGAACCAAATATCCTAGGCTATAATGAACATGACAGCATATTGAGACATTTCCTTGAAGTTTTGCATTGAGATGATATATATGCACACATACACATACATGCATGAATACATATGTATGTATGCATAACAATTATTTTAATATATTTAGTATATATAACATACATTTAATAAATTTATGTTTAATATATGTTATATTTATATTTTAATGTACTTTAAACTACTATCTGAGGCAATTGATACAGTAGATGGAGCATTGGATTCAGAGACAGGAAGATCAGAATTCAAAACTTGTTTCAGACACTTAATAGCTCCCTGACTTTGAGGAAGTCATCTAAATTTCTTGCTGCCTCAGCTTCCTCAACTGTAAAATAGAATACTAATAGCAACTACCTCTTAATGTTGTGGAGGATTGAGTGAGATATTTGCAAAAAGTGCTTAGCATAGTACTTTGCACATAGTAGACACATAATGAATTTTAGTTTCTTTCCTTTGTTCCTTCCTCAGTTCTTTCCTTCCTTCCTTCCTTCCTTCCTTCCTTCCTTCCTTCCTTCCTTCCTTCCTTCCTTCCTTCCTTCCTTCCTTCCTTCCTTCCTTCCTTCTTTTCTTCCTTCTTTTCTCCTTTCCTTCTTCCATTCCATTTTTTCTTCCTCTCTTTCTGATATGGATATTTCTGTGCATTCTTACTGGCTGTCTCTACACTTACAATACTACTCTCCTTTTTTACCTCAGCCTTTAAATATTTTACTTTCTTAAAGACTCAGCTTAACAACACCTTCTCTAGGAGGTTTTTCTAGATTCTTGCCCTCCTGGGGATATCCTGCTATTTATATCTTGTGTATGCCTATTTATATCTGTTTTGTCTTTCCTTTTGGAATCCCTTATTGAGTCAGGAATTATTTTTTGTCCCTTTTATATTTCTAGTCCTTAGTTCCCATTCTGGAACATGGCAAGAATATGAAAAATGCTTATTTGTTGATAGATTTTTTTCCAGCAAGAGATCTTGAGCCTTCTGTTACTTAGATGTTGTCAAATAAAGATGGATAAATATCTATTGCTCTGTGACCCACTTGATAAATTAAGGCTTTTGTCCCCTTGATGGTGCCTTTTAGATTCTATGGCTATCGCCATACATCAGTCATATATGAAGAGAGCTTTAGTTAAGAATACCTTCAATGTAATGAAACACACTAGATTAATGCACTTATCCATTGACCAATCTGTGCAAACATTGATTTAGGCACTTCCTCCAGTGGTACAGATCCAAACCTGCCTAGACCTCATCCTTCTTGGTATTTTTCTGTGTTTTCTGGCAAAGTCTTGTTGGACCACTGTATTGGAAATCTTCATCTAAAACTTAGGATAGTACTTGAAGGACAAGATAGAGCCCAAGGATAGGGTCATTGATTGTTGAGCCCCTGGGTTACTAATGTACTTATTTTTGTACCTCTTACAATTACATGATAAGCTTTTATGCCACTTCTCAGTGTTTTTAATCAACAATATAAATCAATTAAAATTATTGATTAAGTACCTTATATATACCAGTAACTGTGCTAGTTGATAGGGATGCAAAGACAGAAGCAAAGAAGCCTCTATTCAAGGATCTTGCATTCTTTGGAAAAGATATTGTGTCCATAAATAGTAGGTATATCCAGAATATATGCAAAGTGCTTTTGTCAGGAGATATTAAAAACTAGGAGGTGAGGAGATCAGGAAAGACTTCTTATAAAAACTGTTTGTCCAAACACTTCTGGAGAAATCAAGGGAATATGAGAAGTAAAGAAGAGGTGGGAGTATATTTCTGAAATGGGAAAGAGCCAGCATAGAGAGTTGAAGACAGGAAGTATGTGAAGATTATAAAAACCAGGTTGGAATTTGCAAAGGGGTTGGTTCAGACTGTGATGGACTTTTAAAATTAAATCTAGGTATTGTCTTTCATTCTAGAAGCACTGAGCAGGCATTAATTAATTGAGAAGGGGAGTGAAACAGTCCAATTATTTTAGGAAAAACACTTTGGCAGTTTTCTATATGTTGGATTTCTAAGAAGAGAGATTTGAGCCAAGAAAATGAATTAGAAGTATATATCCATAGTTGAGGCAAGAGCAGATGAGAGCCTGAAGTAGAGTGATAGCTATTTGAATAGAATGAAGAAGAGGATAGACTAGCAATATTATGGAAGGTAGAGCAATAGATTAAATATGAAATTTAAAGTCATATGAGAGGTTTTGAGGAATAAATACAATGGAAATCAATAGTATAGAATTGAGGATGAAAAATATTATCAAAGTGATAGATGTTTTGAAAATTAAGATAAACCTAACAAAGCCCAATGACTCCATAAGATAGCAATAAATTTTATGATATAATTAAATGATTGAAATATAGAAGACAATATCAATATTCTATTATCAAAAACATCTGTTCTGTAAAACAAATCAAGGGATAATTTAAGAGTTACTGGTTTCCCTAAAAATTACAATAAAACATGTATTTAAAGAAGTTAGGATATTAATAGCTAGTATTTATATAGTACTCTAAGATTTGTGAAATGCATTAAAATATTGTTATTTTATCTTTGCAAAAACATTGGAAAATAGCTTTTTATTTTAGAGATGAGCTCTAAAGGAAGTTAAGTGAATTGCCCAGATTTTTACAGCTATTAATTATCTGAGATTGAATTCAGACTCAAGTCTTTATGATTCCAAGTTCAGTGCTCTTCCTAATTTGCCATGAGACCTGAAGAAATACTCCTCTCACTTATAAGAATCAAGGGGCATTTCCTTGTGAAAGAAGCTAGGGAATGAAAATTCCCGGGAAGGTCATTACCAAGACTCACAGCTCCATTATAAAAAGAAAAGAATACTTCAAGCAGCCAGAAAGAAAGAATTCAACTTACAAGGGTCCCCCTTCAGGATCACAAAACATTGGGCAATAAGTAAACACATTTTGAATTTGTTTGATTTTGACAATATTCCAAAAAAACAAATCATAAAGTGGTTTACAATCATGAATAACTTGCCTAATTTGACTAAATATAAACATCTGGGAATGGATGAGAATGCATATTTAGCAAAATTAAGAACTTTTAGTCTTTCCTGATGAAGAAACTAGAATAGAGTAGAAAATTGAGTTGTAAAGCCAGGAATCAAAAGACACTTAGAATTGTAAATTACTTTGAGTACTATGCAGAGGCTACATGATGATGAATGCAAATGGGATGAACTCACTCATGAAGTAGAAAAGAATAATGTATCAGCTAATAGAATCTGAGAATATGTTGCTTACATGTAAAATTCACAAAAAGTGAAAATAAATGATAGACTGGGGCAAAATTTATTATATTTCATATGTTTGTAAATAAAGTGCAACAGTCATGGCTAGGACAAGGCAACAGTAAAAATAGACATAATTAGAAGAGATAAATAGGGAAAGTACACTAGTTATCTTTTCCTCAATAGTATTTTATTTTTTCCAAATACATGTAAAGATAATCTTCAACATTAACTATTTAAATAATAGCTTTTTTATTTTTAAAACACATGCAAAGATAATTTTCATCATTTATCCTTCCAAAACCTTGTGTTTCAAATTTTTTCTCTCACCCTTCTCTCCACCTCCCTCCCCTAGACAGCAATTAATCCAATATATGTTAAACATGTGCAAATCTTCTAATCATATTTCCACATTTATGATGCTGTACAAGAAAAATAAGACCAAAGGGAAAAAATGAGAAAAAAGGCAAGTAAACTACAACAAAAAAAGTGAAAATACTATGTTGTGATCTACATTCAGCCCCCACAGTCTTCTTTCAGGATGCAGATGACTTTCTCCAGGAGAAATCTATAGGAACTGTCCTGAATCTCCTCAACATTCATTTTTGTAAGACTTTGTGTTCCAAATTTTTCTCCCTCTCTCTTTACCAGCCCTCTCCCCAAGACAACTAGTAATTTGATATAGCTTAAATATATATAATCCTTTTAAACATATTTCTATATTTGTCATGTTGTATAAAAAAATAAGACCAAAAGGGAGAAAATTATGAGAATGAAAAACCAACCAATCAAACAAAAAAGATGAAAATACTATGCTTCAATCCACATTCAATCTCCATAGTTCTCTTACTGGATTCAGATGGCATTTTTCATCCAAAATCTATCAGAATTGTCTTGAATCACTACATTGATGAGAAGATCCAAGTGTGACACAGGTAATCTTGCTAATACTGTGTACAATGATTTCCTGGTTCTGCTCATTTCACTCAACATCAATTCATGTAAGTCTTTCTAGGCCTTTTTGATATCAGCCGGCTTATCATTTCTTATTGAATAATATATTTTTATAACATTCATATACCATAACTTATTCAGCCATTTCCTAACTGATGGGTATCCATTCAATTTTCAGTTCCTTGCTACTATTTAGAGAACTGTTATGAATATTTTTTACATGTGAGTTCTTTTCCCTCTTTTATGGTTTATTTGGAATACAGATGAGTAGTAACATTGCTAGATCAAAGAGTATGGTATACTAGTTATTTAAAGAAAACAACTTTCAGAGAAACCAAATGAATTTAAGAGAAAAATTGATGACAAAGTATAATGATTTGGTGCCTCAATATGATCCTTTGAGAAATCAGTCTAACAGATAAACAAAAATTAAGTTAAAGACTTCAACTCATTTGAAGAAATTTAGACGTGACGCATATCTTATGATTAATATTTAAGAACAGAAATTACACATATACACATAAGTATATGGGTAACATAAATCTAAAGATTTTTATCCAGTTTACAAGTAATAAAAATTGCTAATGTCGCTGAAAAAAAGCCAAGAATGAGATAGCATACCAAACTTTTTGGCATGTAGCCAATATAGGCCTTGGGAGAAGAAGTAACATCTCTAAAAATTTTCATCAAGAAAAGTAAAGAGAAATGTAGCAATGAAAGATTGGAAAAACTATCAAGTGCTTAACATACATAATTCTTTTTTATCTATTTTTCTCTAAAATTCAATTAATTTAAAAAGTGAATGTATTTTAAATATTATTATTTCATTGTCTCATGCCTTTAAACCAGTGTATTTTCCCTACATACATGTAAACAAAAATTTTAACTTAAAAAAAAAACAACTAGTTCTATATTCTATACCTCTTTCCTTTTTCTCCCCACTCTTTGAGAAGGCAATCAGACAGATTATACATTTGTAGTCATACAAATTTTTTCTATATTAGTCATGTTACAAGAGAAAACACAGGTACATTGAATAGTAATAAAGTTTTTTAAAAAGTGTGTTTGAAAAAGCATTCAGATTACGTCATCTTTCTCTCGTAAAGGAGAATATTTTTCATCAAAAGTCATTCAGAAAACTGGAAATTCAGTGAACTTACAGATTTTCAGTACTTTGTCTCAACCAAACTTGAACTTAATAGAAAATCTATCCTATATGAGCCAATATTAAAGATTAATTTTAAGGGACTCAACAAGGACAAATTGTTTTTTACATGGAAATGTATACTATAGGTTTAATATTGACATCTGTAATTAGGTAGCTCAAAAGAAAGATTGGAACTAAGCTGAGTATGATCTGACTCTACCTTCAAATCTAGCCTCAAACACTTAACGCTTCCTGGCTGTGTGACCCTGGGCAAGTCACTTAACCACAATTTATTCAACAACAACAACAAAAAAGGAATAATAGGATAAGGAGCAATGGAATAGGATAAGGGGGGATTATAGAAGGGTATGTAGATTTATGGCATGGGACAAAGTATGTAGATTAATTGGTGAGGGATAAAGAGGGAGGAAAAAGATAGGGGGGGGGAAGATAAGGGAGGAATCCATGCTTGGGTGAGGTTAAATAATAAGACAAGTTAAGGAGTAGAATTAGGACAAAAAAGTTAGCAGGCTTAGGAAATAAGAGATATACATAAACACTATAACAAGGAAGGATCAGGAGTAGAATTCATTAGAAAAAAATAAGTAGGGCTAGTAATCATTGATTTTAGATAAAGTCAAGCTTAAAGATACACTTAAGAGAAATCTACATTATATATCAACCATATTAATATTGTTTCAGTTGCATGTCTCTATATGTATAAATGTATATATATATATATGTGTGTGTGTGTGTGTGTATGTGTGTGTGTGTATCTGTTCCACCCATTTCATTTTGCATCAATTCATGTAATTCTTCACAGATATTTCAAAAGAATCCCATTCATATTTCTTATAGCACACCATCGTATTCCATCATGATTATATACCAAAATTTATTTAGCCACTGCTCAGTTGATGGGCATTTGCTCAATTTCCAATTCTTTCCCAACATAGAAAGAGCTTGTATAAATATTTTTTTACATACAGGTCCTTTGCTTTTTTTGATGTCTCTGAAGAAAGACCTAGTAGTGATATTGATAGAACAAAAAGTAAGTGTAGTTTTATACCACTTTGAACATAGTTCAAAATTGTTCTTGAGAATGGTTGAATCATTTCACAATTCCACTAGCAATACATCAATAGTGTCTCCATTTTTCTCTATCTTCTCCACATTTTGTTATTTTCTTTTTCTGCCATGTTAGCCAATCTGATAGCTGTGAAGCGGTACCTCAAAATTATTTCAATTTGTATTTTTTAATCAATAGTGATTTGGAATGTTTTTATATGAATAAAAATAGCTTTGGATGTTCTGAAAACTGCCCATATTCTGTGACCATTTGTCAATTGGAGAATGACTTATATTCTCATAAATTTAAATTTAGCTTTTATTAGAGAAATTTAATATAACATTTTTCCAGTTCCAAACTTTCCTCTAGTTTTGGCTGCATTGGTTTTTTTTTTGCATAACTGTTTTTTTTGATGTAATCAGAATTATTTATTGTACATACTGTAATACTCTCTATGTATTGCTTTTATTGATTTGTCACAAATTCTTTTCTTATTCATAAATCTAACATGTAAAATACTCTTTGCATTCTTAATTTGCTTATGATATCACGCTTTATGTCTAAAAATAATACAATAATTTTGACCTTATCTTGATATATGGTATTAGCTATTGGCCTATAACTAGTATCTGTCAAACTCCTTTATGATTTTCCATATTTTGTTGAATAGTGAGTTCTTGTCTAAAAATCTTGGATTTTGTCAAAATTATGATTATTTTAATTTATTTGCTTCTATGTATTGTGTGCCTTACACATTCCGCTTATCTACTACTATTTTTTTTTTGCTAGTGTCAGATTGCTTTCTTGGTGATACTTTGTAATATGTTTGGAGATCTGGTACTGCTAAGCTACTTCCTTCACATTTTAAAAAATATATTTCCTTGATATTCTTGACTTTTCATTTTTTCAGATAAATTTTGTTATTTTTTTCTAGCTCTATATTTTTCTTAGCAATTTGATTGCCATGGAATTGAATAAATTAATTTAGGGGAGTTATCATTTTTATTATTTTGGTTCAGTCTTTAATCAGTTAATATTTTCCCAGTTATTTAGATCTGATTTTGTTTGTGTGAAGAATTTCATAATTGTATTCATATAATTCCTGGATTTGTCTTGGCAGATAGAAACCCAAGTATTTTTTTAATTGTCTGCAGTTATTTCAAATGGAATTATCTTTCTATTTCTTGCTGCTGGATTTTATTTGTAGCATAATGAAATGCCAATGAGTTATGTCAGTTTATTTTATATCCTGCAACTTTGTTGATTCTCCAACTATACCATCATATTGTCTGCAAAGAGTGATAGTTTTGTTTCTTCTTTGTGTATTCTAATTCTTTCCATTTTGGGGGGTCTTATTGTTATAGCCATAATTTCTATAAGAATATTAAAAATAATAGTGATAATGGGCAGACTTACTTCATTTCTAAACTTATTGGAACAACTATATAATCAGCCTTACAAATAATGCTTGCTGATGGGATTAGAGTTGCTGTTCTTGATCAATTATTTTCACTCATGTCTTACTCTATGGCTCTATTTGTGATTTTCTTGACAAAAAAATTCAGGTATTGCTATTTCTTTCTCTCATTCCTTTTATAGATGAGGAAACAGAGGCAAATAGGGTTAAAATGATTTGCCAGGGGTCACTTACTTTGTAAGTATCTGAGGACAGATTTGAACTGAGGAAGATGAGTCTTCTTGACTCTAGGATTAGCCCTCCATCTACTGTGCCACCTAGCTGATTATACCTAACTTCCTTTTATATAGAAACTACTTATCATTTTTTTATTAAAGTTTTTTATTTGTATAACATATGTATGGGTAGTTCCCCAGCATTGATCTTTACTAAACTTTCCATTACAAATTTTACCCCCAGTCCCCTCCCCTCCCCTCTATGACAGGAAGTCCACTACATGTTAATAATCTTTTTTTTTATTTTTAAATTTTATTTTTTTATTTTATTTGCATAACATATGTGTGGGTAATTCTTGAACAATAACCCTTACATAGCTTTCCATTACAAATTTTTCCCCCCAACTTCCCCACCCCTCCCCTAGATGGCAGGATATCCACTATATGTTAATTATGTTAAAATATTGGCAAATCGAATATATGTATACATATTTCCAAACTTATCATTGTTGTGCAAGAAAAATCTTATCTACACAAACGATATATCACATAAAGGAAACACAATGTAAGCAAACATCAATCAAGGAGTATGAGAATGTTATGTTGTGGTCCACATTTCGCATCCCTCTCTCAGGGTGTATATGGCTTTCTTCAGTGAACA
>JAJPUD010011455.1:0-54544 GCA_023553655.1 Myrmecobius fasciatus | reverse complement strand
GCAACTCGGCTCAGTGGTCAGTTCTTCCTCGGAAGCCGGTGACGACCGAAGACCCAGTAGATGGGTAAGTAGAGGGCAGATACTCCGCTCAAAAGGAACGCTACAATAGTGTTTAGATTCTTTTTTTCATCATGGCTTTCAGGAAGTCCAATAATCCTCAGATTGTCTCTCCTAGATCTATTTTCCAAGTCAGTTGTTTTTCCTAGGAGATATTTCATATTTTCTTCTAATTTTTCAATTTTTTTAGTTTTGTTTGACTGATTCTTGAAGTCTTATTGAGTCATTCACTTGCATTTGTTCAATTCTTATTTTTAAAGTGTTGTTTTCTTCAGTTACCTTTTTAAGCTCCATTTGTAACTGGCCAATTGGATTTGTTTGTTCATTGAACTCTTTTTCCACTTGACTAATTTTATTTTTCAATAGATTGGTGTCTTTTTCATATCTCTTTTGCAGGGCATCACATCCTTCTTGCAAGATATTGTATCCTTCTTGCACTAATTTCAATTTATTTTTCCATTTATCCTCCAGCTCTTTTATGAGGTTCTTTAAGCAATCTTCCAGAAAGGCCCTTTGAAACGGGGACCAGTGATGGTCCTTGCTGATTTCCTCTGGAGTTATGTCTAAATGAACCTCTGGATCTGGGGTCTTCCCCTCTTTCTCTTTATAAAAGCTGTCTATGGTGAGAGCTCTCTTTTGCCTCTTCATTTTTTTTTTTTTTTTAGACAGCGTGAATATCTCTTTAAGGTAGGGGGAAAAAAACAGTGGCTGAAACAGCAGGCTGAAGATTTTGCCCTGAGGTGCTTCAGCAAATTAATTTAAGGTGCTGGGTCGGTGGGGGCTAGGACTAAGTCCGAATTACTCCTTAAACAAGGCAAGTTTGCCAGAACACCTGCCCCCAATCAGGGCAGAGTGTCCCGAGTGCTTCAGATAAACTCCAGGTGTTTGGAATTTGGAGTTGGGAGTTTGGAGTTTTTTGCCAGTCTGAGCTGAGCTGAGCTGAGTCTCACCCTCACTTCCAGCCTCCACCAGAATTCTCTGACACCGGAATCCTCTGTTTATCCCTCTGTCCGAGCTACACAAACCTGATGTGAAGTTTTTCAGAGATATCTGCAAGCAGTATCCAAATATTTCCTGATTCGTTGACTTGAAGATCAGTTCAGAGGCTTATTTTATTGTTGATTTGAGAGAAGGTCGGAGGAGGACGCAGAGAGTCACCTTTTCACTCCGCCATCTTGGCTCCGCCCTGGGGACATATAAGTCTTGAATGGTTTCCATGAAGGGTGTTTGGCATTTGAGAATGTCACTGATTCTTTTATTAATAGTTTGCTAGCATTATTAATAAAATGATTATCAAAAAACTATGTCTCTTGAATTTTTTAAATCTCACAATTGTATACATAACTCCATTTCTGTGAGTTACTCTATTAATTCCAAAACATCTCATGAATAGGAAAATTTTCATAAACATTGAGTCTTTCCTTATTGATAATTCTAGGGAATGGGAAAGAAGTGTGGTAGGGTTATATACATATATGTATTTCTTATTTTCTATTAAGTTCTACCAACCTTCTAGTAGAGTATTTGATGATAAGATAGCAAGTGACACCAGAGTTTTGGATTAAAATAGTTGGGGATAGGAAATTGGGGTGAATTATATAAATCTGACCATTTGTTGATTTCCAAATTAGTTCTGATGTGCTAATTTATACTTTGTAAATATGGTTATTATAAAATTCTTTTTTTTTGCTTAGGCAATTGGGGTTAAGTGACTTGCCCAAAGTCAAAAGGCTAGAAAGTGTTAAGTATCTGAGGCCAGATTTGAACTCAGGTCCTCTTGACCTCAGTGCTGGTGCTCTATCCATTGCACCACCTAGCTGCCCCTACTATAAGATTATTAAGCAAAACTGAAAAACTAGGAGTTTCATTTTGTTGTCCTATATCTCTTTCTGAGTCCTGTTCATTATACCAATTTCCTCTTCTACAGTGGCCCAGAAATTCAGTTCCTTTGATTTCCCTTCTCCCTCCTTAGACTGTGGGCTGCAGGAAAGCTGAGACTATCTTTTGTGTTTCTTCTGTCTCCAATTCTTAGTACAATGATTAGCACACCATAGGCATTTATCAAATGCTTGTTGACTAACTGGCAAAACACTTTATAATCCTTAAAATAAAATAAAACTAGAGTTATTCTCACTGTCCACAATTCTCCTTTCCATTCAAAACTTTTCTCCAAACCAAAATTTCCTACTGCCAGATGTACAAATGAAAGAGACAATTCTCACTAGAGTTTTTTTCATTTTAAAAAAAGGAGATTGTTAACTTGAATTATTGATTGGTAGAATGTGTTGGAGAGATATTTGGAAGGATGGTATTTTGGCAGGGAGACCATTCTATGCTCTTGACTAAAGTAAACCATTGTCATCATCACAATTCTCTTCAGGATCTCCTTTGCTACTCCTTTATCTCATCTTTTAGTGAACTTAAAGGAATTTAGAGATAGATATTCTTCTTCCTCTTCTCTGCTCTCCCTCTCTCTCTCTCTATCTTCCTTTCCCTTTCTCCTTTCCTCTCTCCCCATATCTCCATGTGTTTTTGCCTTCTCCTACAATTTCCCCTACCCCTAATCTTCCCCTCTCCTTCTCTTTTTCTGTATTCTCTTCCTTTTTCTCCTGCCCTTTTCTTCTCCTTTTCCCTATCTACCTTTTCTTTATTATCCTTCTCTCCATTGATAGCATTGTACTGGTGATCATCATATACTTTGTAGCTCAGAAATACCACAGGGACACTACCTGGTAAATCATAGTACCCTGAAGTGTTTGCTGACATTCAGCATGCATCTGAGAGACAAGAAAGCTGGATTACAAGCTGGCTTATTGGCACTGACATGAGGATGTGTAGGTGGTATGCTTAAGTCAATTAAAATTGTATGTAGCGCAATTGTTTCTTTGAGGAAGAAATACATTCTATGTCACTGTTATAGGGAATTTTCATGATTTATTGAAGCAGTCTGGGTGGGTGGGGAAGAAAATTTCACTTCACCAAGGTGCTCTATATAAGAGAAATAAATGTATTCCATTTGTAAATTATATTAATTTAATTTATATTTAATTTAATTTCATCAAAAGCAGGCTATTGCACATATTAAGTTTTATTTAGGTCAAAGCATCTATCTTTGAATTGCTACAAAATAGAAAAGTTTACATCCTGAGGTTTGATACACATACAGAAGGGTCAAGGAAGAGGGGGAAAATAAAGGAAGAAATATAATGAACATGGGGATCTCTCTTCATTTTTATTGGCCAACTCTTGAATTCTGAATACTTTTCCCTTGCCTAACATAAAAACTCCTCAATTTATCATTTAAAGCCACATTGAAGCTCTTTCAATTTTTAGTTTTAGGTTTTGTTTTTTTAAACAATTAATTTATAACCTTTCACAAGTGATTTAATATCCCTAAACCTCTTAGATGTAAATTAAGAGAGGATGGAGGTGATGGTAGATTATGCGATCTATAAGGGACCTTCCTTCTTAGTGGCCTATTATCCATCCAAGTCAATAAGCTCCCCCCGCCAATTATAACAGAGAAATACATTGTGATTTTGTTTAATCATAAGAAACATCCTTTACCAGTAGTCCTCTCTCTCTTTGGAAAAGGAATTCATTTCTTAGATCTCCAGCTAATTTCAACTCACATATGCAAGAAGCATAGTTTAAACCCAAGTCTTTTTGATTCCAGATCCAGTGTTCTGACTGCTACAACAAGCTGATGTCCTACTGTGTGCTCAGTTCTTCAGTGTTAGATGCTGCTTCATAAATCAGATTCTTTTATGACAGATTGAGTGTGCAAGAGTATGTATGCAGTCATGATGAATGTTGATACAAATTGAAGTCAAGTTCACCAGACTATTATTTTTTAAAATTCATGCTTTTACTACTTTGAATATCAATAAAATATTTATACATTTGAAGATAGTGTAGTGTTAATGAAGGATAGAGAGCTGGGTCTGGATCAGAAAGACCTGAGTTTACATCTAGCCTTATACATTTATCTGTATGACCCTGAACAAGTCACTTAATCTCTGCTCAGTTTCATTATCTGTAAAGTGGGAATAATAATAATAGCACCTATTTCCCAGTGTTATTCCGAGGATAAAATGAAATAATATGTATAAAATACTTTGCAAACCTTAAAGTAATATGCAAATGATTGCTATTATTTATCTCCAATCTTCTATTGGTCTTCTATTTTTCATAATTTTTCAAAATGAGAGTAGCTTATTAATTATATCTTCAAATTCTCACTGTAATATTAAACCTTTTTTTTTTTGGTAGGGAGAAGTTCACTAGTCTATGCCTGGTAATTTGAATCACTTTTTTCCCCCCTATCTTTTACCAACTTGAGGTAAAGAATAACTATCATGGTTTGTTGGGTTGTGGGTATTTTAGTTACATTCTTACCATAATTGCAAATTATTTTCCAGAAGATAAGAGTATTCTTGTGTCTGTCTACTTGTCTTCCCATAACCCCTCCAACAATGATTCTTCCACCTTTATCTCATTTTATCTTTTGCTGGGTTTCAGGTAAATTATTTTGATTTGCATTTCTCATATTTGTTATTGGGATCCTTTTTTGAATGGTTGTTAATAATTTGCAATTCTTTTGAGAAATGTTTATTCCCATTCTTATATTATTGTAGTCCAAAACTGAAATTACAAGGAGGAAACCTGAAAAATTTTATTTTTTACCTGTTTCAGGAATGTCTAATTCTTTGTGACCTTATTTGGGATTTTCTTGGCAAGGATACCAGAGTGGTTTGCCATTATCCTTCTCCAGCTATTTTACAGATGAGAAAACTAAGGCAAACAGAATCCTTTGACTTGCTTAAGGTCCCATAGCTAGTAAGTGTCCGAGATCTCTTTTGAATTCAGGTCTTCCTTATTGCAGACTCAATGCTGGTAATTTGAATCCCTTTGGCATTTTGCTGAAACCTATGGACTCCTCAGAATAATGTTTCTGACTGTGGAAAGTATAATCTATTGGATCACAAAGGAAATCAATTACATCAAAAGAGTTGCCAAAATATTTTTTTTGAACTCCATGGAACACAAGTTAAGAGTTTCTGTTCTTAAAAAAAACCAAGATATTAATGAGCTATGCAGAGAATAAAGTTAGACTGATTTCAAGGAGGAGAGAACCCAACTGGATCCAAGAAGTTCAGTCCAATGGAAAAATCATTCAACTTGGAGTTAGAAGATATTTCTTATTTCATCTCTGTCACTGATTATCTATGTACCCCAAGTCAATACACTGAAACTCTATAAGCCTCAGTTTACTTATCTGTCAAAAGAGCATGATGTCTGTGTAACCCTCTTCAGGGAGTTGTGAGGATCAAATGAAATTTTATAAAAATAAATGATAAACAATATACTAAATATAAGATATAGGTGATGTGTGTCATATGTATGGCATGTATATATCATAACATGTAATACAATGTGACAAAAAATGTAATATAATAATGTAAACAAATAAGCACCATGTATGTATGTGTGTATACACCTGCACATCTATACATATAAATAACATGTATACATATATCTACATATAAATAATATACATACACATATACACAGAGTTTGTAAACCGTTAAAAATATAGGAGGAGCTAGGTGGTACAGTGGACAGAAATCAAGAAGATTCATCTTCCTGAGTTCAAATCTGGCCTCAGAAACTCACTAATTATAAATGACTAGTAAAGTCACTTAACTCTGCCTCAGTTTCTTCATCTGCAAAATAAGCTGAAGAAAGAAATATAAAGCTATTTCAAGTATCTCTGCTAAGAAAACCCCAAATAAGTTCAGAAAGAGATAGACAAAACTGAAAAATGACTGGACAGCATAAACATGTGTGTAGATGTGTGTGTATGTGTATAAGATCACAGCTGAAAAGACATTGATAGTTTGTACTAGTCAGATACTTCAGATAAAAGTGTTCAGAAAGAGAGTTTATTAGATAACCACTGAAATGAAAAATTCTTATCAATCAACAAAATATATCACTGTAAGGAACATGATTTTTTTATTCATTAAGGTTCTGAAAACAGAAAGATCTTGAAGAATGAAAATTAAAATGAATTTTTTGAAGTGTAGTTAAAATAATGTTACTTAGCATGTATATATTGCTTTAATGTTTCCACAATTCTTTGCATACTGACAACAACCATAAGAGATGGATGTTATTTTTATCCTCATTTTATAAATAAGGAAACTCAGGCAGGTAGAAGTTAAATAGCTTTCTTAAAGTATCTGATGTTAGATTTAAACTTGTCTTCCTGATTTAAAGTCTAGTATTCTAGTCACTCTACCAGCAACCATAACAGGTGTACCAGTCTGGGGAAGTTGAGGTTGGTAATGGCAGCTTAATCTAGGTTTTAGAGATGAAAGAAACCTTAGATCATTTTCCTCTTTTTGCATGAAGAAAACTATAGAAAGAGGAATTTAATTGCCCCTAATCATCTATAAACCTTATGTATTTTTTATGACAGTGGAAAGCTTTTGCTTTAACATTACTATTTGTTCAAATTTCCCAATGTCACTTATGAAGCTGTAGCAGCACAAGACACTTTTTTTTGTGGGAAATTTTCGGCTTTTCTAATCCTTTACTTCAGCAGCTGTCATAACTTAACATGTTCTTTTCATAACTATTACTGTCTCTCATTGTTCCTCACTAAATCCTGAAGATGTTATTATTCTTTTATTTCCTTATTTTTTTTTCCTTTTTTTAAAATAACAAACTGCTTATAATATGACACAAAAATGATTTCCACTATTGATCCCAAGGCAGAAAACAATGGGAGGAATGCATATGCTAAAAATAAAAATTACAGAGACAGAGAAAATGAATACTTTCATACTGAAAACAGAAAAATATATTTCTGTTTTAGAATTCAAAGAAGAATCTAATTGAGAAAATCTCCAGTGTCTCCTGAATAACTTTCTTCATATACTTATTCATTCATTCATTATTCATTCACTCATTGGATACCTATTATGTGCATAAAGTGATATATGAAAAGTTTGAGAAACATCATTTCTGGGTAATAATTATAATTATTAATCAGATAATTAATACAATGGTCAGTGGAACTCTTGAAAACAAAAGGACTCCTCATGGAACCTACTCAATGCTTATATGCCCTAGGAGAAGTGGCACAATCTCAATGGTTAACAATTAATGGGAAGAATGAATATTATCATGAGAGATGGGCTTATTCTAATGAGGGTCTGGGGAACATGACTGATCACTAAGTCTTGACAAAGAAATTTCTCTCTTATTCAGATCATCCTCACCTAGAACAATCTAGACAAAAGGAGGTCCATCTCTGTTCACACCTGGCTAAGTAGAACACAATGAATAAGAATTCTTCTTAGATTAAATTGTCTATAAGATTCTATAACTGAGTGGGTAACAACTCCCACCCAAGATCAAAAGGTACCCCTTGGATTTGTACAGTATCATCCATTAACAATGCTTTTTTAGATGCTGGATTGACCTGGTAGAGAATGATGATCTAGGAAGGGGAAAAATACTTCTATCTCCCCAATGACTGATTATTTAATAATCATTTCTCTCAATGGCACAATGCTAAAGGTATTTTCAAAAGTGAATAGGACATTCTATACCTTGAGATTGTTTAGAAGGATAGTATATTATGCACAGTATAGTAATCTCCTAGATTCATAAGCCTCTGAGATGATATAATAATGAAAAGGCAAACTTTGCAGACTGAAAACTCAGAGTTTATGCTCTTTACCAATAGTGAAAATAAGAATAGTTTATATTTCTAATGTGTTTTGTAATTTAAGAAATAATAATGAGGCACCATGGATTAATGGGTATATCTGTAGACTTGAAGTGAGGAAGACCTGGATTCAAAATTTGCCTTAGATACTTACTAGCTATGTAATTCTAGACAAATCATTTAACTCCCTTGAAATTTATTTTCCTCATTTCCAACATAAAGGTATTAAATGTAATAACATCTAAAATTCCTAATGACTTTAAATCTAAGATCCTATAATCTTATTTGAACTCTGCAAGAATTCTGTGAGGTAAGTAGGCTAACATTCTCATTTTACATATAAGGAAATCAAAATCAAACTTTTTTTAGTCATTCAATAGAGTCATTCAACTATTAATAAATGGTTAAATCAAAAGAAGAATAGTTGCAGTGGAGTGATCTCTGGCTCTGTAGCCAAAAACTATAGGTTCAAAGTATATTTCTGCTACTTACTACTTTTTTTGACATTGAATGAATTATTTCATTTCATTCGTTCTCAGTTTCCCAATTTGTACATGAGGCGTGAACTAATATATATCTAGTGACATTACAGAACTATTATTTTATGAATACTCAGCAAAAAAGAGTCTAGTCCTTCTTAGGCCCAATAAAACTTGGTAAGAAAAGTGTTAGGGGCTCTAATCAAAGGACATTTTTTTTTTTTATCCTGCACTGATTCTAGTTACTGCATTAGAGTGAGGCACCAATATATTTCTGTACTAATATGTTGCATAGATAAGATTCATTTTGTTTCCTATTTGATTTCCTAATCCAGTTTCATATTATTTTTGTGTAATCCATTCCAGGATACTAGCATAATCCTAGGCAAGTTATTTAACCACTATTTGCCTCAATCCACTAGAGAAGGAAATGACAAACCATTTAAGTATTTTTTAACAAATAAAGCCTCTTGATATTTTATGGTGCATGGGGTGGGGAAGAATTGGACATGACTAAAAGAGGAAACAACAAAAAATCCACATCACCATCTCCCACCTAACAAATTTGAAAGCACTTGTTATTAATTTAATCTTAATAAAGCATTCTTCTATTCATTTTCATAGGGACTTGCTGTAGAAGAGTGAAAGGGAGAGAGGATTGAAATAATAGATATCTTGATCAGTTAATCATTGGGTCCTAGTCTTAGATTTTGGAAGGACCACAAAAGCCATTTGGTTCTATACCTGAATTTTGTAGATGAAGAAACAGAACTGGGGAGGTAAATGGTTTGCATAAAGAATGAGGTATAGAGAACTTGAAAACATATAAAAAGGTTAGTGACAGAATTAGCTAGAGACATAGACAGATATTTTTTTCTTATTGTTAGTTTCAGCTGTTTCCAAACCATTTTTTTTGCTGATGTTCTTTTTGATTCTATTGCAGCTAAGATTTTTAAATAGTATTTTATTTTTCCAAATACTTACAACGATAGTTTTCAACATTCACCTTTGCAAAACCTTGTGTCCAAATTTTTCTACCTCTCTCCTCACCCTTCTTCTGTCCCCGAGACAGCAGGCAATATAAATTAAACCCATGTAATTCTTCTAAGCATATTTCCATATTCATCATGCATTGTAAAGATTAATAACAAATGGAACCAAGATTTTAGTGAAAATATACAAAGAAACATAAAGGTAGATTTGTTTTACTTTCTATCCTACTCTGGCTATCTCTTGTCTGCAGTCCTTACTATTACACACACACACACACACACACACACACACACACACATGCCCATACACATACATGCACATGCACATGCACACATCATACAAATCAACTTATGATTTCCAATGCCCCAACTGAAATACCTTTCTCTTTTCCACCATTCTCAATTGCTTCATGAGCACATTTACTATATCTCCCGTTAACTTATAAACTTCCTTACTATTGGCACATAGTCTTATATTTCCTTTGTATGCTAAGAATTCGATAAATACCTGTTGAATTGAACTGGATATGTTTATTTTATAACTGAAATTTGTGTTCCATTTTATCATACATATGCACTATATACCACTAAGTATGGCTATGATTCCAAACAAAATCATAAACTATATTATTAAAAGAAAGCTTTATATGTATACACACACACACACACATATATTTATATGTAAGTAGAATAGAAAGCAGGGGTAGCTTAGGAATCAGATAGATTCATCAAGAATAGGTCATGACTATTTTTCCTTTTGTTTTTGTATCCTCAGTACCTAGTAAAATGTCCCAAATATTATGGGTGTTCAGTTTGTGATTATTGGGTTGGATTAGTGTCATTTCCTTTGTTGATGATATTATTAATTTAGCAGATCAGGTTAGTAAGTCCCCTCATCAAATCCAAGGATGAACAAGAAAGAGAAGCTGACTCCACTATCCTCTCATCAATAAAAAAAGACTTTGAAAGAATAGGAGAGGTTATAAAAGGGAAGAACATAAATCTAAAGGAATAGTTTCACTAAAGAGATGCCCTCACTAGGGATTCTAGTCTTCCTAGAATGGGAAAACATGACATATCATGGACTTTAAACTGAAGGAATGGATTTTTTTCTTTCTTTTTTCTTAACTGTTTTATTTTTCTGGTTATCCATGTATATTAGCTTTTTAAATACACATTTCTTTATGAATCATATTAGGAGAGAAAACTCAGAACAAGAGGAAAAAAATCACAAGAGAAAAAAACAGAAAAAAGAAGTGAATATAGCATGTCCTGATTTACACTCAATATCCATAGTTCTCTTTCTGGATGCAGATGGCATTTTTTATTCAAAATTTATTGGGATTTTATTTGGATCACTGAGCTGCTGAGAAGAACCAAGTCTTTCATAGTTGATCATTGTACAATCTTGCTGTTATTGTGTACAGTGTATTCTTGGTTCTGCTTGCTTTGCTCAGCATCAATTCATGTAAATCTTTTCAGGCCTTTCTAAAATTAGCTTATTCATAATTTTTATAAAACAACAATATTCCATACTTTCATATACCATAACTTATTCAGTCATTTACCAATTGATTGGAATCTACTTATTTTCCAATTCTTTGCCACCACAAAAAGAGCTGCTATAAATATCTTTGCCTATGTGAGTCCTTTTCCCTCCTTTATGATTTTCTTGGAATATAGATCCAGTAGTGGCACTATTGGTTCAAAGTTTATGTACAGATTTATAGCTCTCTGGCCATAGTTCCAAATTGTTCCCCAAAATGTTTGGAACATTTTATAACTCCACCAACAATGCATTAATGTCCCAATTTTCCCATATCCTAAGGAAAGGATTTTCACTTTACTGGGGAGAATTTAAATATTTCATTGAAAAATGTGATAGGGAGTAAGTAAGTAGACATTGACACAGGGAGGACACAAAGAGAGGACTATATAATAGTAAGAACAGTCATGGAGGATTCTTTGCATGAGAATTTATATCAAATGTTGAATAGCTATAACTTATTCCTTACTTGATACTCTACTGAATAAGATTCCCATTGAAAACTGATTGAACTCCTCTTCCTCCTGAGATAACACTGAACTATAAATAGTCATCTATGTTTTTCCCTCTCTGCTCTACTACTGCTTACTAAATGGCAAGAATCTTGACTTCTATGAGTTTTCTATCCTTTAATTTTAAAAATTTTTTCTGTAATATATTGAGACAAGATTTCTCTAGATAAAGATAAAACTACTATAAAGTATTTTTTTTGTCTTTAGTTGTATGCAGAGAGTACAAACAGGAGTATGCCAGTGGCTCATTGAAATAAAAAGAAATGAACTAATCAGATGAAAGAAACGATTATTAATAACCAATGAATTTTGGAGATCATTGTTCATCCCTTTTTCTGAAGTCCTGATTTTAAAAGATAAGTAACTTGAAGAACAGTACTGTTACTGAAAATGAATTCATACCCCAGCCAGATGGGGCACATATTGTGTTCCACTGAGATTTGGGTGGGGAGAAATTCTTTGAATATATTGCCCAAGACTGGGATTACCTTAGAATTAAATGACAACAAAAATTCAAGTCCACATCCTCACTGAAATATTTATTCTCTCATTGGCTGTTAATAAATCAAAGTTCATTGCCACCTTGGGGAACATCTAGGGCATATAATCAGGGAGAAGGCCACCATGATTGTCTTTGGTCTAAGGAAGAGATAGCCAAATGACCATCTTTTTTATTAAAATGCCAGCATTATTAATAAAATTATTAAATTATGCAGACATTATGTCTCTTTTAAAGTCACCACACAATTATATCTCTTCTTGGACAGACAAATGTTTCATAAAGTTTGGGAGCTCTATAGCAATGTGATTTATATTAATATAACAGAATAATAAATCCTATTAAATAGCAAAAGAATGCATTGTTTTTGTTTTCCTGGATTATAGACTTCATATATTGCCAGTAGGATAAAAATAGTGAGTCATAATCTATAGCTGAGTCAAGTCTCTTTGAATGAGGTGCCACAGGCAATCTCTGTCCCAGAACAAGAGAAAGGAGAGATATGAAAGAGAGTAGAAACAGGTACCAGAGGGAAGATCACATCAAAAGTCATTCCATGAAAGGAGACAGACATTGTCTGAGAGGATCATTACTCTTTTTTTTAGTTAAAAAGACGAGGAAAAGTCCTCCTTAACTGAACTCTACCCATCACAATGACATACCCTAAATGTGTTTTCATACCTCTCATTGGGGAAGGAGCACTGCTATCAAACCTCCTAGGAACCCTTCAAAAAGATTAGATATACATACATAAACAGCGAATCTTCTCCCATATAATGTCCATTTATTCCTTAACTTACCTATGCTTACCCATATGGGCATTTATTTTTATTTACTTTTCTAGTGAAAGCTTCAAAAAGACTATGTTTAACTTATTGACTTCATCAATTTAGAGCTGGAAGAAAACTCAGAAATCATATAGGTCAGCTCCCTTACTTTTCTGATGAGGAATCAGAACCCCAGAGATGTTAAAATGATTTGTCTCAGAGCACAAAAACCATATTTGCAGAGCCAGAATTTGAATTCAGGTGACTCAAAACCCAACCTGCTTCCTATTGTCTAAAGCTGGATACTTCTTTATTCATTGAAGGTTGTGGGCCTCATTATATTTATCTGGTTGTTGCAAGATAGTCTGCCAATTACACAAAGAGATGTCAGGCTTTGCAGCTCTTGATCACCTTCATTTATGACTAAGAACATTTTCTCATTCAGTACTACATTTCAAAAGCATTTCCAAGTATGACATAGTGTTGTCACATCATTACACTGCTGTGGCATCCCCACATCTCCTTATAAAACTGTACATTTCATCTATTTTTGATTCAGGAAGCTTTTGTGTATTCTTTCTGCCCTTAGCCATCAAGACCCTTTATGTAAGTAGGAACTTCTCTGCACCTAACAACGTTTGTTTATGCTTGTGAGAGTAGCATCATCATCCCTTCATGAATGAATTAATGTGCTTTAAGGATGTTTCACAGAAACAACCCTCCAAGGTTCCAAGTTATTCTCACATGAATGAAAATTTAATGTTTAGATTTTTATGTAAACAATGTTTGAAATCTTGAGTAATATTTGAATCTTTCTTTTCCCTATCTCCATTAAACCTCTTAAGTTTCTCAACCTATTATTTTCTCCAGTCAAATCCAGTCCTTTTTGTGACTCTTATACTGTTATACTGTTACCCTTTTCATTTGTATTGGTAAAATGGTATGGTGATGTTGTGTGTTTATGTGCTATGTGTGTGTGCACGTGTGCCCTCATCAGAGAAATTGCTGTGCTATATGAGCAAAGCAGAATTAATTTATCCAAGAAAGGGGAGATGCCCAAAGCTAAAGAAGCAATCCCAAATTTTCATATGAACTCTGTGTCCAACCTCTGGCAGACCATTCCAAGCACAGCCATGCTACAACTCAGCTCTAACATAGCTATGTCATTTCTTTTGAGACAGAAGTAGAAGCTAATAGAAAAAATAGTACCAAAGTTAACTTGGAAGAACAAAAGGTCAAGAATTTCAAGGGAATTAATGAAAAAAAAGGCAGATGAAGGTGGCCTTGCTGTACCAGATCTAAAACTATATTATAAAGTAGCAGTCATCAAAATCATTTGGTACTGGCTGAGAAATAGAGCAGTCGATCAATGGAATAGGATAGGATATCAGGACAATCTAGGTAATAACTTTAGCAATTTAGTGTTTGAGAAACCCAAAGACCCCAGCTTTGGGGACAAATACTCACTATTCGGCAAAAACTGCTGGGAAAATTGGAAACTAGTGTGGAAGAAATTAGGGCTTGACCCACATCTAACACCACATACCAAGATAAGATCTAAATGGGTTCATGATCTAGATATAAAGAGTGACTTTGTAAGCAAATTAGAGGAACGTAGTATAGTTTATCTCTCAGACCTGTGGAAATGGAATAAATTTATGTCCAAAGAAGATGTGGAACTCTTAATTGAACACCAGATAGATATTTTTGATTATATTAAGTTTAAAAGTTTCTGTACAAACAAAATTAATGCAGACAAGATTAGAAGGGAATCATCAAATTGAGAAATCATCTTAACATTTAATGGTTCTGATAAAGACCACATTTCTAAAATATATAGAGAATTGTCTCATATTTATAAGAATTCAAGCCACTCTTCAATAGATAAATGGTCAAGGGATATGAACAGACAATTTTCAGATGATGAAATTAAAACCATTTCTAGTCATATGAAAAGTTGCTCCAAATCACTATTGATCAGAGAAATGCAAATTAAGACAACTCTGAGGTACCACTACACACCTGTCAGATTGGCTAAAATGACAGGAAAAGATAACGATGAATGCTGAAGGGGATGTGGGAAAGCTGGGACTCTAATGCATTGCTGGTGGAACTGTGAACGGATCCAACCATTCTGGAGAGCAATTTGGAGCTATGCTCAAAAAGTTATCAAACTGTGCATACCCTTTGACCCAGCAGTGTTTCTATTGGGCTTATATCCCAAAGAGATCTTAGAGAAGGGAAAGGGACCCACATGTGCAAGAATGTTTGTGGCAGCCCTTTTTGTAGTGGCTAGAAACTGGAAATTGAAAGGATGTCCATCAATTGGAGAGTGGCTGAATAAATTATGGTATATGAATGTTATGGAATATTATTGCTCTGTAAGAAACGACCAGCAAGATGATTTCAGAGAGGACTGGAGAGACTTGCATGAACTGATGCTGAGTGAAACGAGCAGAACCAGGAGATCATTATACAAAGCAACAACAATATTATATGATGATCAATTCTGATGGACATGGCTCTCTGCAACAAAGAATTGTCTGAAACCAATTCCAATTGTTCAGTAAAGAAAGCCATATACATCCAGAGAGAGGGATATGAAATGTGGACTACACATAACATTTTCATACTCTTTATTGATGTTTGCTTGCAATGTGTTTCCTTTCTCTGATTTTTTTCTTTTAGATAGGATTTTTCTTGCACAATAACTTGTCAAGTATTTTATCATTATTAACATGTAATGGACTTCCTGCCGTCTAGGGGAGGGTTGGGGACTGGGGGTAAAATTTGTAACAGAAAGCTTTGTAAAGATCAATGCTGAGGAACTACCCATACATATGTTATGCAAATAAAAAGCTTTAATAAAAATAAAAATAATAATAATAAAAAGAAGTAGAAGCTTATAAAATAAGACTGAAAAGTAAGAGCTGTACTTTACATTATCTGTTTTACTTCTTTTTTTTAGTATCTCTGAAAAGTAGTTCTGGGGACTGAGTAGAAATTGTTGTGGTAAGAACTATGAGTGTGACTAGAACATAAGAGTTGGAAGGGCCAATCATGGGAAAAAAAATAAAAAAACAAAAGTGAGCCTCTGAACCCTACAATAATAGAAGACTTGGCCACAACCCAGCACAGAAAGGAAGTCAGCAGCATCAGCCCCAGGGCAACTTGAAGTCCCTGTCTTTGAGGAATCTTGGGACAATCTCCCCTTTGCCCTGGGAGCAGAATTCCCTTTAAACATTAGCAAAAAAGCAAAAAGAATTCTGACCATAGATAGCTTTTATGAAGACAGAGAAGGACAGAACTCAAACTGTGAGGACACAAATGACAAATTGTTTCCAGATGAAGTGCCAACAGGGGCATATGAATTGATCTCCATTTCACAAGGCTCTCTTGGAAGAATTCAAAAAGGGTCTTAAAAGAATTAGCAGAAAAATGGAGAAAGGAAATGAGAACTTTGCAAAATAGTTTGGAAAAGGAAACAGAAATTATCTGAAAAAACCTCTTTAAAATAGATTTAGAGAAATGAAAAAAAATATATGATAGCTTAAAAATAGATTTGATGAAATGGAAAAAGCATATCAATTCTTACAAAATAGATTTGATGAAGTAGAAAAAGAAATCAACTTGTTGAAAAACAGATTTTGTGAAATGGAAAAAATAAGCCCAATGAACAAAACAACTTATTTAAAAGTTTAATTGGCCAAATGCAAAAAGAGATAAAAAACTAACTGAGGAAAGTAATTTTCTAAGAATTAGAATTGAACAAGTGGAAGTGAACGACTTGATGAGAAATCAGACATCAGTCAAACAAAATAAAAAAATGAAAAATAGAAAAAATTTAAAATATCTCATTAGAAAAACAACTGGCCTGAAAAATAAATCTAGGAGAGACAATCTAAGAATTATTGAACTTCTTCAAAACCACGATGAAAAAAAAAGAGTTTAGACAAAATCTTTCAGGAAAATATCAAGGAAAACTGCCTTGACATACTAGAATCAGATAGTAAAATACCCATTGAAAATATTCACTGGTGTCCTCCTGAAAGAGACCCCAAATGAAGACTCCAAGGAATATCATAGCTAATTTTCAGAATTATCAGATCAAGGAGAAAATAATGCAAGCAGCCAGAAATAATTCAAATATTGAGAAAACACAATCATGATTACCCAGGACCTAGCAGCTTTCACTTTAAAAGATTCAAGGGTCTGTAATATGATACTATGAAGAGTAAAGGGAACTTGAATTGCAGCCAATAATCAATTATCCAACAAATTTAATCAGTATCTTTCAGGGAAAAAAGATGTACATTCCATGAAACAGGTATATTTCATGTATTTCTGATGAGAAGACCAGAGCTGAACAGAAAATGTGATCTTCAAATACGGAATTCAAGAGAAGCATAAAGAAGTAAAAAGAAAAGAAAAAGTAACTGTTTCTTTTAAAAGTTAAAAAGTGTGCACACCTATATGGGAAGATGATATCTTTAACTCTTGAGAACCATATCTATGCTATAGCTACATGTATAATTGGATTTTATTGTTATGATATAAAAAAGAAAGTAGAAGTACCAAGGGAGTAGTACTGAAAGAAAAAAAAAGGGGAGGTTAAATGATGTAAATTAATCTCTCTTTTTTAATTACATCTCTTGAAGCAAAAAAAGACCTATTACAACTGAGGGAAAGAAAATAGGGGAGAATTGTATAAATTTTACTCTCATCAGATCTGGTTCAAAGAGAGAATTTCAGACATATTTAGCCCACAGAAACACTTGTTTCACACTATAGGGAAGTAGGAGGTGAAAGGGGAAAGGAAAGGGAGAGGCATTTAATAGAAAGTAAAACAGAAATAGAAGAAAGGGATAAGAAAGGGGGAGGAACTATAAAAGTGGGCTGTTTGATGGAGGTGGTGGTCAGAAGCAAAACACTGGAGAAGAGGTAAAGAGGGAAAGGAAAGAGAAAAGTATAACAGGGAAAAGAAGATGGTGGGAAATACAGAGTTTATAATTTTAACTTTGAATGTGAATGATGAATTCTCCCATAAAATGAAATTGGATAGTAGACTGGATTAAAAGGTAGAATCCTACAATAGATTGTTGAAAAGAAACACATTTAAAACAGAGAGATACATAGAGAGTAATGGTAAAAGATTAGAGCAGAATCTATTATGCTTCAAGTTAAAAAAAAGCATGTGTAGCAATCCTGATCTCAGATCAAACAAAAGCAAAAATAGATCTAATAAAAAAGAGATGAAGAAGGAAACTACACTTTGCTAAAGAGTAACATAGATAAGGAAGTAATATCCATACTAAACATATATGCACCAGATGGTGTAGCATCCAGATTCCTAGAGGAGAAGTTAAGAGAGCTGCAAGAAAACTACTAGTAGGGGATCTCAACCTTGCTCTATATCATTTAGATAAGTCAAATCACAAAATAAGTAAGAAAGAAGTTAAGAGGTAAATAGAATTTTAGAAAAGTTAGGTATGATAGATCTTTGCAGAAAAGTAAATAGAGACAGAAAGGAGTATACCTTTTTCTCAGTGATACACTACACAAAAATTGACCATGTAATATGCATAAAACCCACAAAATCAAGTACAGAAAAGCAGAAATAGTAAATGCATCCTTTCCAGATCATGATGCAATAAAATTAAATTTAATAAAGGGTCAGGGAAGAATAGACCAAAAACTATTGTGAACTAAATAATATAATCCTAAAGAATGAGTGGGTGAAACAACAAATTGTTTGCACAATCAATAATTTCATCCAAGAGAATCACAATAATGAGACAACATACCAAAATTTATGGGATGCAGTCAAAACAGTTCTTAGGGGAAGCCTTTATATCTCTAGATGCATACTTGCATAAAATAGAGAAATAAGATCAATGAATTGGGCATACAACTAAAAAAGCTAGAAAAAGAACAAATTAAAAATTCCCAAATAAATATCAAATTTAAAATTCTGTAAATAAAAATGGACATTAATAAAGTTGAAAGTAAGAAAACTATTAAACTAATAAACACAAGGAAGAGTTGATTTTATGAAAAAGTCAACAAAATAGATAAATCTTTAATTAATTTGATTAGAAAAAATAAGAAGAAAATCAAATTGTTAGTATCAAAAATAAAAAGGGTGGAAATTAGGGCAGTAATTCAGAGCTATTTTGTCCAAATGTATGCCACTAATTTGATAATCTAAGTGAAATGAATACTTACAAAAATATGTTACTCAAATTAACATAGGAGGAAATAAATTGCCTAAGTAGTCCCATTTTAGAAATAGAAATTGAAGACCCTATTCCAGATGGATTTACATGTGAATCCTACCAAACATTCAAAGAAAAATGCAACAATTTGGAAAAATAAAGAAAGAAGGAGTCCTATGAAATACCTTTTTTTTTGATACAGATATGATGTTGATACCAAAACCAGGTGGGGTCAAAGCAGAGAAAGAAAATTATAGGGATTTCCCTAATGCATATTGATGCAAAAATCTTAAATAAAATATTAGCAAAGAGATCACAGCAAATCATCCCCAGCATAATGCACCATGACCAAGTAGGATTTTTACGAGGAATGGAGAGCAGGTTCAATATTAGGAAGACTAGGGGGCAGCTAGTGGATAGAACACCAGCCCTGAAATCAGGAGGACCTGAATTCAAATCTGGCCTCAGACACTTAACACTTTCTAGCTGTGTGACCCTGAGCAAGTCACTTAACCTCAACTGCCTCAGCAAAAAAAAAAATTAGGAAGACTATTAACAAAATTGACTATCTCAATATCCAAACTAACAAAAATTTTATGATTATCTCAATAGATGCAGAAAAAGAATTTGACAAAATTCAACACCCATTTCTATTAAAAACTCTAGAGAGTATAGGAATAAATGGAGTTTTTCTTAAAATGATTAGTAGTATCTATTTAAAACCATCAGCAAGCACTTATGTAATGGGGATAAATGAGACTATTCCCAATAAGATCAGGGTAAAACAAGATTGTCTATTATTACCATTACTGCTCAATATTGTATTAGAAATGTTAGCTCTGGCAATAAGAGAAGAAAAAGAGATGAAATGAATTAGAGTGGGTAATGAGGAAACCAAATTATCACTCTTTGCAGATGATATGATGGTATACCTAGAGAATCCTAGAGAATCAACTAAAAAACTATTAGAAACAATTAACAACTTAAGCAAAGTTACAGGGTATAAAATAAACCCATATAAATCATTGTTATTTTTATATGTTACCAACAAAGCCCAGCAGCAAGAGGTACAAAAAAATTCCATTTAAAATAACTATAGATAATATCAAATATATGGAAGTCTGCCTGACAAAACAAAGTCAGGAACTATATGAACACAATTACAAAATGCTTTCCACACAAATAAAGTCAGTTCTAATCAATTGGAAAAATATAAAGTGCTCATGAGTAGGCTGAGCTAATATAATAAAAATGACATTACCTAAATTAATATACTTATTCAGTGCCATACCAATTAAACTCCCAAGAAATTATTTTACAGAGCTAGAAAAAATAATAACAAAGTTCATCTGGAAGAACAAAAGGTCAAGAATTTCAAGGAAATTATTGGAAAAATGCAAATGAAGTTGGCCTAGCTGTACTAGACCTAAAACTATATTATAAAGCAGTGGTAATGCTTTGTATACTTATATTATATACTTGTACATTTATATATAATGTAAAGTATTTGGTACTGGTTAACAAATAGAATAGTAGATCAGTGAAATAGGTTAGGTTCACAAGACACAATAGTCAATGACTATAGTAAGTGTTTTAAGTTATGTTACTTTTTGAGATTTTAATTAGAATGATTATAAACCTGTGGCATTTTTAGGAGACAGACTTTGAGAAATAAGGAAGAAATCATCATCCCAAACTGAAATTCATTGTTAAAATATTTCCTGAGAGGGAAATCAGATGAATGAAAACTGAATAATATCTTTGATAGGCCCATTAATCCAACTATTTATGAATTCATAGCAAAACCCCTTTTAATACATGCAAAGAAATTTTTAAAAAAAATTATATGCCAATTGTTTAATGAGTTTATATAGCACAAAGAATAAATTATCATTGTTACTACAACTTTGAGCATTGAATTTTAGAAAGAAAAAAACAACAACAACTAGCATCTGTGGAGATGTTCGCTGCCCAGATAAAAATAAATTTATATGGAAGATCCATTTGTTTGTTTTAAGAGAGTGAGCAGAGGTTGGGGAATTCTTTCTGTCAAATAATTTCCCTTTTGTAAAAAGCTGTACTTGGATTACATTCAGAGTCACACTGCTATTGTTTATATATTAGATCATTTCTCCAGAGAATTCCATATGGTCAAATTAGTGACCTCTTCTAAACAGACTGGGCTTGTTAATATTTATCCATTTACACTAGAATTCAGCTCAAATTCTATGCAACTGAGATCTGTTTGGAGACTTACTTCATCATTAGATTTGTAAATCAAACTTCAAATCTCTGTGTAATCTGCCAATTTGATGAACAAGTTTTCTATGCTTATATTCAAGTCATAGTGTTCAGATACATAGTTTCCATTTTCTCACCAAGTACATTCTCCAGACTGTATAGTATAGGTAGTTAAGTTCTTTTAAAGAAGAATGAACTGCTCTAGGGAAATAAATTTCATATTCAGATATCATCCTGGTTGTTCTGTCCTTTTCCTAGGCATTCATCACCTAACCATAAAGATCTTCTAGTTCACTTTTCCAATTCCCACAAGATCTCAATTGATTGCAATCATCCTGGGGCAAGTAAGTGACGTAATAGAGCACTGCACTTGCAACTGGGAAAGTCTGAATTTAAATTCTTCCTGAAATATTTACTAGCTAAGTGATTCCAGACAAATTATTTAAAGGTTCTTGGACTCACTGAGGCTAATAATAAGACTAATCTCAAGAAGTTATTGTATCAAATGTTAAATAGAATTAGATACACACTCACATATATATATTTATATATTTTATGCATTACTCTTCCTGCCTTGACTCATATATGAATTGAGGTTCTATGGATACAATAGAGTACTAACCATTATACAATTGTAGCAAGCTAGTGGTTAGAATTCCTGGTTTTCACTTAAGCAGGCTGGGTTTGACTCCTAGTATGGGAAAGGGGCAGCTATCTTTGGGGTGTTGGGTGGGTTCAGGGAAGACTGGCACTTCTGGAATGAAGGCTGCCAAGCCCTTTACAAGGCTGCTTTCTACTTGTGGCATTCACCTGATCCACCTAACTCTCACCTGTGGCTCCAAGAAGCTATAACATGCACAGTGGCCACACCACAATAAACCATTTTGGCAAATGGGCTAAAACAGGTTGAGGGTAACCAAGGGGTCTTAAAACCTGTGGTGAGTTAGGGGGTGTCTACCCTAAGCTTGTAAAGTCTTTCCCTGGTAGAATGTGGATGAGAAAAATGTGTTTCAGTGGCCATGAAGGCAGGTGAAACAGGTATTGTGGAGCACTTAGAGCTTGGTTAGAAATCAAAGATATCAAGGTTTTGGTGAAGCATCTTGAATCATCGCCATTCATCTTGACTCTGTCTTGCCACTGGTTTTAGAAGAGAGAATGAGTCTGACAACTTAGTGCAACTCTGCTTCATTTAAATCCAATTTATGCATGAAATTAAAAAGATATTTTATATATGTATATATATACACATACATACACACATATGCATATATAAAACATATATGAACATATATTTAACATTTGCAAACATTTAAGTATTACTTAAAAGTTAGGTATTATTATCACTTTAGAAGAGGTTCATTAATTACAAGGTTCTAGTGTTAAAGATTCAGGTGACTTAAAAAATAGTAAAGGATTTTCCCTACCAAAATAAAATAGTAGTGATTGTTTAATCAACCACATCATTTTATAAATAATGAATCTGAAACGTAAATTTAGAGGCCAATTGACCCAATTTAGCTCACACAGTTAATAAATGATAGCTTAGGCTTGTATCCAGATCTCTTATTTAACGTCTTCCCACTTGTATCTTGCCAATATTCCATACTCTTTCTACAACACTAGCTCAAAACATATAGACAAGTGCCTAGGAGTCATGTATAAGGCAACCAAGAACTCTCAGGTGAATGGCTTTTTAAAATTGAAAGTTATCTGAACTAATTTTCAAAGCACAAAAAAGTATTGAAATAATCCCATTCCTCTTTTTCTTCCCTTTCCTGCATTATTATCTCTGATTTGTGCCTATGACCAGAGCTCCTAACTATTTCCATCTCCTGCTCATTTTACAGCTGATGAAATCGAAGCAAAGACGGATGAGTGACTTGCTAGGATCATGTATTTATTAAGTATCTTAGGCTGGATTTGAACTCCGGAAGATGTCTTATCTTAATCACCAGGTGTTATTCATGTGTAGAACACTACTTGGGACAGAAAGATGAGAGAGGGTTCTTTCCACTTCTTCCTCTTAGAATCTCTAGGTTTCTTCAAGGTCAACTGTATTATTATCTTTTCTTGATCTTATTTAGCTTTTCTCTCTCTTTTCAAAATATTTTAAAATTATGCATTTATTGTTATATTTAATGTAGCATTTCTAATTCAGAAGAATGTAAGCTTGTTTGTCTTTATGTATTGAGCTACTTAAAAATTTTTTGTAGTAAAGTAAATTGAATTAATCATTTTGCCATTCTTTGCTGGAAGAGAAAATCCCTATTTTTCTGCTTTTTCTATGCTTTTTTATAAAAAAGAAACTTCCTTCTTTATAAATAAGAAATTTCCTTTTTTTCCCCATGGTTATCTGTGTCAAGACCTTTCATGTTACCCTCAGGTAGAGCTGAAAACAAACAAACAGCAAAATACCCAAAAGAATGAATTAACATTACATTTTCACATGCCCTCTTTCCCCATAACTAATTTTTTAAAGCATTAGGAGAAAGTTCCCTTGGCAACCATGTCACTCATTTCCTCCTCCAGCTTTTAAGCTCACATTTGCTTTAAAAGTCCTTTGGCATAAAATTCAAAGATTATTTATTTACTCAAACCACCACAGAAATTTACCTAGGGATTCTTTTAATCTCATTCAATCCTGACTCTTTTAAAAAGGGTCAAACTAATTTCTTTAGGCATTTTAAGACATTTAAGAACAGAAAATTTTAGCTATTTAGTTTGGAGAATTTTACTCAAATCTGCTTTGCTTTCTCAAACATCCGTGGGCCATATTCAGTCCATATTCATGGTACAGTGGCAAAAGATTTCCATATAGCCTAAATGTCTTTGTCCTCTGTTATTCATTATTCTTGAGATTGTATGTGTGTGTATACACAAAAATAAAATTAAGTTAACATTAGTAAATGACATCATGTTTATTACACATACACATCCATATATATGTATTACACACACAAACATATATATATATATATATACATAAATACATACATAAACACATTATTAGTATATTGGCCACTCGCCTCACTTTTCCAGTTGACTAGAATCTGTGATAGCTTGTTGGCATATACTTTGAGTATATAGGACCTTCTTCACATTCCTAGGAGGTATCAGAGTTGGTTTTCATGGACTTCTATTTGTTACCTGTTTGAAGTTTTATGCAAATTGAAAAATGTTATACATTCCCAGTATTCTATATTGGTGAATGCCATATAACTTACACTTATACATGCACAGGTATTGCTAGACTACAATTTCCTTTTAAAAGCTTATAAATATATCTATTGTAAAAGAAATATCTTCCAAGAAAAAGAGAAACTATAACTTTTATGTTAGTAATGAAGGAATAGAATTGGGAGATATGATTGTCATTTAATTATTTTTTCTTTTTTTCCAAACTAATCTCCAATGGAAGTAATAATATCTCTTTCTTTTCTATACAGAGTTGTTATGGAGACTACAGGAAATCATGCTTCCAATATATACTTTTGGTAAAAGTAAAATAAAAAAAGGTCTTTGGTATTAACATATTTTAAAATTCTACTCTTTCTTGGGCAGCTAGTTACTAGTTCATTCCTATCATTCTTCTGTCCTATTGAATTATTGTGAAGGATATGATAACATCATATTTTGGATAATAAGACTAGAAGATGAATAGAACCTAAAGAATGTTATTGTCATAGACGCAGAGGCATATACACAGTTTTTCATATTGCTATGAGCCAAATGTAAGGAAGTCAAAGTTTCCTAGGGGATTAATTTTCATTGAGGGAATCTTGGAAACATAAAGGGACCTTGGATGTCATTTATTTAAATAATCTTTCCAATGCATGAATCACTTCTACAATATCCTTGTATGAACACATTTTTGGAGCCATTTTACTTCATTTTTCAATCACTGTATTAATTAGGAAGTTTTTCCTTAGGTAATTATCTGTATTGATGTAACTTCCAAATCTAGACGTCTAAAGGATACTGTGGTTTCCTCAACATCATAATCTGAAAGGAAGTCAATTATTGAGAAAGAAGGGAAGTAGGCTTTTGGTAAAAATACTTAATTCTGAAAGAATAGTTGATATTTATCATGTTTAAATATAAGCATATTTATATATACATATATATCACATATATGTATATAGTTATAGTTTATATTTATGTGTGTATGTGTATACAAACTTACATACATTTATTGCATAAGAATACTACTTAAAGTTTGTCAATATCACCAAATATTAATAAAAATAAGACAAAACAAAACAAAAAGTCTCTATTTTGTATTATATCAAATCATTGTGTTAGGGTTATGATTTTCCTTTGGTACTACTCTAAGTAAATCCCATGACACCCTCATTTTTTAAAAGAATTTTTTAAAAAATCTACTTTATTTTTACGTTATAAAGCTAAAGAGACATCAGCTGTTATTTGTTTCTGTGAAGGAATAAGACATATAGGGGCAGCTAGGTGGTGCAGTGGATAGAGCACTATCAGGAAGACCTGAGTTCAAATTTGAATTCAGACACTAAACATTCCCTAGCTGTGTGACCCTGGGCAAGTTATTTAACCCCAATTGCCCCAGCAAAAAAGAAAAAAAAAAAAGAAAAGAAAGAAAGAAGACATGTGACTAATCTATTGAGTCTTCCTCAATAAATCAGATCTTGTGAATTGCATAGAACACAGGAACATTGTGGTGGAGAGTGAAAGCAGTTTCTTATTTCGGACATTGTGAGAATTGATTGAAAGAGTGCTAAGAGGCAAGAGAGGAAAAAATGCTTGAAAGAGTAGATGTGTTTGTTTTCAGTCTGAACATCTGCGACTTTCTGATGCAGCACATCTGAAAAGAATGTTGAAAATAACCACTATCCTCTTCTGCCAGGGAGAGGCTTAATAACCATAGCCCTACATAGTGGATGGTAGAGTTGGCTAAAAGAGTTTGACAGATTTGTGGCCTTTTCCTACCAGGAAGAAACTAAGAAAAATAAAGCATCTACAATGTAATCCTGAAGGTGGCTATAAAGCTGGTGATGTAATATCTGACTAAGTGTAAAAATGATATCCAAAGGGAAGAAGGTTTAGCAGAGAATAACTGTGATTACCTCAGCAATTCTACAGCAAGAAGAATGGGTTGCCACTGTATGTCTGTCCTCTGACCATGTGTCTTGTGTTTCTACAAAGTACTTACAGTCTGATCTAGCTTTCTAGAGGCTAATAGATAGTCAGCCTTGAATGCTACAAACAAGTTTTTCCCCCTTTTTCTCTTCTCCATCTAGAAACACTATCTTTCAAACTTCCTTTATATTCCCATTCAAATGGCCATTTTTGATTTAGACCTTGCATAATATTCAATTTAAAGCTAAAATTTAGGAAATATGTATCCAAATTTTAATTCTAACACTAAATAATGGGCAAGTTAATCTCTCTGACCCTCATTTTCTTTATCTCTAAAATGGGAACAATAGTACCTTTGGAGTCTATTATAAAAGGCAATTGTGAGATTCAAATAAGTTAATGCACATATTAAAGCATTATATATGTAATGTTCTTTTGGTATTTCTTTCCACTCCTAAGTTCTTACTCCCAATTTGAGTTCCCAGGGGAACAACTATATCTTATTCACTGTACTCCATGGGTCTAAAATCCTAGAAAATATAATTCATGAGCCACCATTTATTTCTACCTTTTGACAATCAGCCCAGAATATATTAAATCAAAATCACTTACTGCAATGGTAGATTAAGTTGGCAATAAAACATTATCCTCATAAATCTAAGATAAAACTGTCCCAAGTAGATTTGATATCACTGTGAAGAATAGATACCAAGAGTTTGTAAATGGGGAGACATGCAGTTAAGGAACATATGAAGTAAAGGCTACTGCTTTCTATGGCATTACAGGGCCTCCTATTAACTTGTGATATACTTGGTTGTTTTGTTTTTGTTTTTGTTTTTATTTTTTTGTGGTTGAGGTTATATGACTTGCCCAGAGTTCCACAGGGAATAAGCATTAAGTGTCTGAGGCCAGATTTGAAGTCAGGTCCTCCTGAGTCCACGGCCAGTCCTCTATCCACTGCTCCAACTAATTATCTTAATCATGATGGGATGTAGCACTTTTGCTACCTCTGCTGCTTAATCATTTTTCTAGGATCTCTGAGCTTACTTTTTGATAGGAAACATAGATCTGATGCTTAGCTATAATCTCCATTGTCTCCACAATTGTGCTCAGCTGAAATCCTGGCCCACCATAAAGCTATGTATTTTTGGAAATAACCTGAATCCTTACTAGTACCAATAGAAGTCTAGTCTAGGGCCTGCCATTTCCCAGAGAGATTATGGGAGCTTTAAGACCTAGCTTTTTTTTAGTTGCTAGAATGTGTACTCCTCCAGTCAATTCTACTCAATTCCATAACTGGACTCTTACTCCATTATACATTTTGCTCTTCAGCTACAAGACACTATTGTTTATAGAGAGAAGAAATTTCTTACTTATCTGGATGCACTCTCCAAAGTGAAGGAGAAAAGGGTAAAGGGAATTTGAGAACTGAGTTTTTCTTCCATAGCTGGTTAGTTTGCTTTTTAAAAGCAAAAGCAAGACTGCTACTAAACTGGCTACCTTCATCGAGTAGACAACTTCTTAAAGTGTTATCAAGTTATTTTAAGTAACTGCTTTTTAAAAAAAGTTTTATTGTTATGTTTTGCGTTTACATTATATATGCATACAGATTTTTCCTACTTTGGGAGAGTTTCCTATAATGAATTAAAACAGTTAAGGAAAACTAATAATACAGTGACCTAATCTGAAACTGCATGCAACTTTTTACATTTGTTACACTCTCCTCATTCTCTATTTTAAAATATTTTAAATTAACCCACACACATATTTACTCTTCCTTCTTCCACTCAATTAGAAAAAAAGAGAGAACAAAAATCAATTCCTAGTAATAAATATGGATATCCAAACAAAATAAATTTCCCTGAAGTTTTGAACAAAAAGTTTATTCTGCAACCTAAATCAGGAGGTTGATAGCATTCTTCACCATCAGTTATCTGAAATCATTGATCATCCTTGCATTGATCAGAGTGCTTAAAGTTTTCAAAGTTGCTTGCATTTATAGTATATCTTGGATAAATTGTTCTTATAGAGGTAAATTCTTTATTTTCTGTTATCTGATTGTTTAGGGAAACTATTTAATCTGATTCAATTATATACATCTGTATTTATCAGTTATTACTTCTTTAAAATATTATTGCATTATAACAATATATTTGCGGTAGTTATTGCATTTATACATGTAATCTTCACCCCTCTGCCTGTCTAAAAGTAAGCTCCTTAATTGTACCCACTGTCCTTAATTATTTCACTATATCGCTGAGCATAGAGCAGAGTGATTTGCATAATGTAAGAATTAATGAAAGAATGTAATTAATATGCTCATTTAATGGTAGTTCAGCTATTAAACAGATCTTTCCCTTTGTCTATCTCCCTGCCCTTTTAAATTTGATGCTACCACAGAATAGGATCCTCCTAATTGTTAATAATTAGAAGTTCAATATTTTCAAAAAGATGGTATCCTGGAACTATGCATAATCAATAAAAAAGACCCTTTGAGTTGTTTAATGAAAACAGGAATCAGAAATAGCAATCAGTAAATCTTAATTCTAGTCTGGACTCTGTGATCACAAGCAAATTTTTTAACCTCTTCATCCCTCAGTATTCTCATATGCAAAATGAGAGTAGAAGTGAGAATAAACACAGTTGAATTCCCCATGGAGTGTTTTTAGAAGTTGAATCAGAGAAATGCAGGAGATAAATCTTTATTAACATTCTGCTACCATTTCCAGGAGATCGAGGAGCAGATATAGGTAAAGAAAACTGCCTATGTTTGTACCCATTCCTTTCATGGAGTTGCTAATGTACCAGAAAGCTGTTGAACAACTCAGAGAAATAGAAAAAAAGTGTCACTGACTTCCCTAAATTACACTGTTGCCAGGTCTATTTCCCATTTCCAGTCAAGCATGGGCAGCCTAGCAAGAGGGCTAATTTGTTACCACAGCTCTGACATCTGAATTAAGGCACCCAGTAACACTGAAAAAATTTGAGGGGAAAGTGAATCATTAAAAGAAGCTCGAATGAAATCCAGCTATGTTGTTTTTGTAAGGGAAAACTTTAACTCAGCTGTTATTGTTACAGAAATAGAGGGACAGACCTGGCAAATGCCAGAATGGAATAGCACCTCAGAGTCATCTCATTCAACTGAAAGCCAAACAAGAATCCCTTCCATAATATCCCTAACAATTATCAAGTCAAGTCAACAAGCATTTATTAATCACCTACTGCATTCCAGGTTCTATGCTAAGTTCATTTAGTCTGCTGGTCAAATTGTCACAATAGGCAAGGAAATTAAAATGTTAAACTGAAGGTGGCTGTGGGACGAATACACAAAGCTCATATAAACTCCCAAGCACACTGTATTCAACTGTATTGTTGTAAGTGAGCTGGTGGACACCTTTATTACCATTGGGTTTTTTCAATGTCTCATTCTCACCTCTTATGGGACCCAAAAGACTCTTTGATCAACAATAAGTCCAAGCTAAGCCCTACTTGGTCATTGTTTGTGCCCTGACTGGCTCAGAGAGAATGTAAATAACAATTGTTCCTGTTTTGGCCAGAAACCTATATTTTATCTGAGTGAAAGAAACCATTCTCTGCATCATTTTATACCTGGATTTGCCTCAGTCAAACTGAGATTTGTTAAAGATTTGACTTAAAAAGCCTGAGGTCTCCATCTTCACTCTAAGGCCATCTCTAACCATCCTGATCTATATCTGGCCAATGGACCCATATCTCTGGAGGAGAAAGTGAGATTGTTAATTTTGCAAAGCCCTCCCTCACTTAAATCCAGCTCACTTGCATGTCATGGCATCACTTCCTTAATATCATGGTTCTTTTCCAACACTTCACCTCTTATAGAAATAAAAAGATTTAGCTACTAAAGCTGGACAATTGCAGAATAATGGAAAAGTTCGATTCTCTATTTTGTCCAATGGACAGATTTCTTTAATTGAGACTAGCTATATTGAGATGATAAAACCCTTATTTTTCCATCTATTGCTAAGAATGTGTGTTTTTCTCCAAGTTTGCTATTCTTTTTATATAACTGATGTGGACTTTGGAGCTTACTCTTTTCCATTATTAAGAAGAAACCCATTTGTCTATTTTCAGCCATAACCAAGTTCCAGACTATCCTGTTTCTATAAGGATGGAACTCTTTCTCGATCTCCATGGTCTATCCCTCCAACCTCTGACCATCTTTAAAGGGCCTTTGAGATCTTGATTAGCATATCTTTTATCAGCCAGGTGGAGTTCACCTGGCTCCTCCCTGATCCCTTCCTCTGAGCAATCAAAATTTTCCCTCCTTCCTCCTCTTACTGCACAGCTCTTGCTTCTACTTCCCGGAAACCTTAAAAAGATATTTACCTCAGAATGTGAACTGCTCATTCATTTATAACTGCTTTGTAATTACTTGAATTCATGAAGGTATTTTCATGTAAATAAAACAATATCCTATCTGTGATAGATATCTGACTTGATTTTTTCAAGGTCATTGAACTATAACTAAATCTTTATTAGAGTATTTTTATAATATTCTTTACAATTATAAGCTGTCAAATCTATTGCTCTCCTGAATATTTTATATATTACCATCCTGGTGCCTCTTCATTTTGCCTGTAACTTCTTAAATAAAGGCACCTTTTGGCAAGGAGAAAGTTCTTGTGAATTTGTTGCATGTGTCTGATGTCTTGTATTTCAAACTAGGAGTTGCTTCCCCAACTTCATCATTTGGTGATAAACCTCATCATAATCTACTTGTATGAAAAACCATATTTATTTTCTTCATTTTACACAATTTTACTTTGACTAATGCTTAGCTTATGAATGCCATCCTAAAAACCTGTATATGAGGAAGGATAGATTGTTGTACATATTACAATCTGCTGCAACTGTCAAGAATAAACAACTATTTTCTTCACTCTTAATTTACTCCTTAGGCTATTTTATGACCCTGTCCTCAAAAATTTAGATTGGGAAATAATGATCCTCTTGAGTGCCTAAAAAGGAATAATTTAATTACATATTAGCACATCTTTTAGAATCTTATCAATAGAGATTGTTCTAGTCATCATACTTGTATCCTTCAAGCACAGTGCTTGGTACATAAGATTAATAAAAATCATATTCATTGGTTGATTATTCTAGCTCAACACTATTTTTTTGAATAAGGAAATTAAAGTGTAGAAATAGGAAGTTCACAAAAGGTTACTCAGGGAGAGTCAGTGATAGGATTCCAAATCAAGTCATGTGACTCTAAATCCAGTGTTCTTTCCATGATAACATGCTGCCTCTTCAATTGTATTCATATAAAAACTCAAGTCTTAAAGAGACTTCAGATTCTAAACAATTCATTATCCCATTTTGGGGTTCATCATCCTCAATGTCAGTAAAGTATACCATATGCCCAACCCATTTTTCTTGCTCTACCCCCAGTTAGTAGAGTAGGGACTAATACTCCTTTCATAATAATGCTCCATTTACTTAATCACTGGGTTCAATTACCTCACCCTTCTCTTCCTTTGGTGAAATAATCCTTTATTTTTCTTGCTGCTGTTTTGTTTTTGGAGATCTTGAGTTCTTAGAGGGGAGTCTCTCCTTGAGGCTAGGAATTATTTCAATTTCCTCTTTAAATCCTCAACACCAATTGCAGTGTCTAGCATATAGAAGGCCCTGTTTAACAAATGATTAATTAAAAGACTGAGTCTCAATCATCTTTCTTCTGTGAATGATATAACTATCCTCAGCATTACAAGACAATCCCAAACATACTATTTGCCTCCAGAGATTAAAAATAGCACAACTGATACTGATTGAATACAGATGAAAGCATGCCATTTTTCATTTTCTTTCACTTTTTTCATTTGCCTTCTTGTACAAAATGACTAATATGGAGCTATTTTCCATAACTGCAAAAAAGGAATTTTAGTTCTTATTTATAACTAAGAGAACACTATTGTATAATTGTATAATCTGCTACTAAATATGGATTACATTGTTATTAGTGTATTCTAATTTGAATTGTTGAAATCGATCAAATTGCTTGGTAGTTAGGTAAGTTTCACATTATGAAATAACACTGTGAGAACGTGAGAATGGTACTTGAAAAATATTGTCAATTTATAGATATTGATATTCATAAAGGGATTACTGATATATGGAATAGAACATATGTTTATTAAAAAGGATGTCACAGAAAAAAATATTTCTATATCCTGCAGCATCTAATACAGTGTCTTCCCAATGGATATTCAGAAATTGTTGCACTGAATTGGATTCTCTATGATAGTTACTCTCTACAATTTGAATTTATGCCCAAAGGGATACAAAACTGTGCATATCCTTTGGTCCAGCAGTGTCACTACTGGATCTGTATCCAAAAGAAATCATAAAAGAGGGGAAAGGACCCATATTTGCACAAATGCTTGTAACAACCCTTTTTGTAATGGCAAGGAATTGAAAACTGAGTGGATGCCCATCAATTAGAGATTGCTGAATAAACAATGGCATATAAGAATACTATTGTTCTATAAGAAATGATGAGCAGGCTGATTTGAAAAAAAAATTGGAAAGACTTACATGAACTGATGCTGAGTCAAGTGAGCAGAACCATGAGAACCTTGTACGCAATAAGAGTAACACTGCATGATGATCAACTAGATTTGTTTCTTCTCAACAATACAGTGAAACAAGATAATTCCAATGAACTTAAGATAGAAAATGTCATCCACATCCAGGGAGAGAACTATGGAGATTGAATGGTGACTGAAACATACTATTTTCACCATTTTTGTTGGTTTGTTTGCATTTTCTTTCTTGTGGTTTTCCCCTCTTGTTCTGATTTTCTTTTCACAAAATGACTAATATGGATATATGTTAAAATTATTGTATATGTGTACATCCTATATCAAAATGTTTGCTGTCTTGTGGGTGATAAAAAATTTGGAATTCAAAATTTCAAAAAAATAAATGGTGAAAATTATCTTTACATATAATTTGAAAAATAAAATATCATTGAAGAGTTATTCTCTAACCCAAATGTTCTTCAGCTTTTTTTTTAGCCTTTTGGTAGTCTGCTTGATCCCTATATACTCTTTACAAAATCCTATTTTTAATTGCATAAAATAAAATACATAGTACTACAAAGAAAATTAATTATATTGAAATATAATTATCAAACATTTTTTGTGTTTTTTTAGTTCATGAGCCCCAGGTCAAGAACCTCTTTTCTTTTTCCCATTTTTAATGACTTTTTTATGCCATATAGAAATTTTTTCTCTCTGTTTAACATAGTTCTTTTAGGTTGTGGAGGTCTGGATTGGAAATATTCTCGTGGTCTGTCAGTTGCTGAGGAAACGAGCAAAGAGATCCATTCCTGAATGAAGCAGGGGTTTGTAGGTACCTTTTTGAAAAGAGATTGTTTCTCATTGAAATCCTGTGGTCATTACTGGACTAGGGTCAGATTTCAGAGATAAGGAAATAGTGACCATGGAAGATAGATGAGTTTCCCAGTTTCAGTTAATTCCTGAGCCAGGAATTGAACTTTGGGATTCCAAGTCCTGAAACTGTCTCAGAATAATGCTTTTGATGTATATAGTAAAATAAATAAAATTACAAAGAAAATCAATTACATTCAAATGTAGCTGTCAAAATATTTATTAAAAATATAATCTAAAAAATATAATCTAATAGGCTTTAGGTTAAATATTCCTGATCCATGTTAATGAAGTTCATAAAGAATTCATAAAGAGAGTGTTAATTAGAAAGAACATAGAAAAGAAGGATCTCCCCAAGATCCTATGTACTTGGAACAGAGTTATGCTCTTTACAACTGTGTTATAAGTAGATTCCAAGAGACTGAGAGATCAACAATCTTGCCCAAACACTACAGCTAAAAAGGACAAGTACAACCAGAGAAAGACAGAAAAATTAAATGGAAAGAAAAGCATAAGATCTGAAATAAGATGACCTGTGTTAAAATTTTGCTTTTATTGACCAGGTGGCAAATATATGAGTCTCTTGTCTCCATAACAACGTAGAAAATGCATAGAATTCACATTTATTGGGCATTTTAAAGTCAGGACTAGAACATAAGTTGTAGAAACAGAAAGTTAATGGGAAAGAATTTATGAGAGGAAGAGCTGGCAGGGTGTAGCAGCTAAAAATTAAGGTAAAGGAATTAGAAGTGGCAGAGGTAATTAGAATGTTGCAAGCTGAAGGGACTGGATGGTTTTGTCACTGGTAATGCCTAAATTGGGAAAGGATGGAAAGTTTCTCTTTTTCTGACTCATCTAGCATGGAAATACATTCAGTCTTTAATGTATTTCTGGGTTAACAGCATATCTGCTTGGAGATGGTCATTTTTTTCTAAAATGAGGGTGTTGGAATCTAATGTTCTTTCTGATCTTGAATGGGTCTCTGAGAACTGTAGAAGCCTCCTGTGTCCTTTGTCATGGCAGAAAATCTTCAGGTTATTTTGTGTTCCTCATCCAAATGCTCTGATTGTATCTTTTAGCTCCCAGGCCCTATTCTAATTACATTAATGGCAGATGGTGATAGCCTTGTTGTTATTTTAAGCTCCATTTTCATGGTTTAACTTTCCTCTTTGGTTAATTTTGTTCCTAAAATTCTCTTCTACAGGAAGAGACTTTCTTGCCTCTGCTCATTTCATGACTTTAATTCCAAACTGGTCTCATAAATGGCACAAAATCTCTCATTCCATTTGGCCAGCAGATGGTTCTAATGTTCAAAAAGCCATTCTTTTCCTAGTTAGCTTGCCTTAGCTATTATTTATAGGCTTGAGATCCTTTTTAAAAAAGGAAGTCTCAAGGTTTTTTACTTTTCTTAGATTTTAGGTATTGCTTAGATAATCTGCAGATGTGTGAGTATATTAGAAGAAAGATATATGAGCCATATGTGACCTATGGTTTTACCTATGGCAAGGAGGTAGGACAGTGGATAGAGCCCTCATCTTCATGAATTCAAATCTGGCCTCAGGTGCTTACTAGATGTGTGACCCTGGGCAAGTCACTTAATCCTGTTTGCCTCAGTTTCCTCTTCAGTAAAATAATCTGGAGAAGGAAATGGCAAACTATTCCAGTGTCTTTGTTAAGGAAATTCCATACAGGGGTCACAAACAGTCAGAGCCTAAAAAATTACTGAGCAAGTGACTTCACCTGTGTATAGAAATACCTTCCTCAAATTCTTATATGCAACTAATCTGTGATATTGTTTTGAAGAGTTATTTGAAGCATTGAGAAGTTAAATGAATCAACAAGTTCTATGTATCAGAAGCAAAATTTGAACCCAAGCCTTTCTGGCTGTTTGGATGGCTCTCTGTCTTATCATGACTTTCATGGATGGATATGTTGCTTACTAAGCCTCTTAAAACAACAACAACAATCATTACAGTAATAATAAGAAATATAATTTATATAGGATTTTAAGATTTGCAAAGCACTTTACATATGTTAATTTTATTTTAACCCCAGAGCAATTGTGAAGTAAGTGCTATTATTATTTCTACTTTACAGATAAGGAAAGTGAGGCACAGAAAGGTAATGGTTACTCAATTTCATGTTTCTACTATGTGACTGAGACAGGTTTTGAATTTAGTTTTTTTCTCACTCCAAATCCAATGTTCTATCTACCATTTTGCTGCAAGTTGTTTCTATTTTTTTAATTAAAGCTTTTTCTTTTCTTTTCTTTTTTCTTTTTTTTTTTTTTGCTTTTTGCTGAGGCAATTGGGGTTAAGTGACTTGCCCAGGGTCACACAGCTAGGGAATGTTAAGTGTCTGAGACCAGATTTGAACTCAGGTCCTCCTGACTTCAGGGCTGGTGCTCTAACCACTGTGACACCTAGCTGCCCCAAGCTTTTTATTTTCAAAACATACACATGGATAATTTTCAACATTTACCCTTGCAAAACTTTATGTTCTAAATTTTTCCCTTCCTATCTCCCAACCCCTCCCCTAAATGACAAGTAATTCAATATATGTTAAACATATGCAATTCTTCTGTACATATTTCCACGAATATCATGCGGCACAAGAAATATCAGATCAAAAAAAGGAAAAAAAATGAGAAAGAAAAAAATGCAAGCAAACCACAACAAAAAGAATTAAAATACTTTGTTGTGATCCACAATCAGTTACCACAGTTTTCTCTCTAGGTCTAGATGGCTCTCTTCATAACAAGACCATTGGAATTGGCCTGAATCATTTCACTGTTGAGAAGAGGCATGACCATAATAATTGATCATCATACAATCTTGTTGTTGCCATGTATAATGATCTCCTGGTTCTGCTCATTTCACTTAGCATCAGTTCATGTAAGTCTCTCCAGGCCTCTCTGAAATCATCTTGCTGATTATTTCTTATAGAAAAATAATATTTCATAACATTCACATGCCATAACTTATTCAGCCATTCTCCAACTGATGGGCATCCACTCAGTTTTCAGTTTTTTGCCACCATAAAAAGTGGGGTTTTTATTATCTATAGTTATTTTAAATGGAATTTCTCTTTGTATTTTTTGGCTGCTGGACTTTGTAGATAATAAATAAAAATGCTTTTGATTTCTGTGGATTTATTTTGTATCTTGCTACTTTGCTAAAATTGTGAATTGTTTCTAGCAGATTTTTAGAATCTAGCAGATTCTCTTGGATTCTCTAAGTATACCATCATATTATCTGAAAAGAGTGATAATTTGGTTTCTTCATTACTTAATCTAATTCCTTTAATTTATTTTTCTTCTAATAAAACTAACATTTCTTTTTTTTATTAAAAGCTTTTTATTTACAAAACATATGAGTGATTTTTCTACATTGACCTTTGCAAAAACTTTTTTTCCCAAGCTTTTCCCCTCCTTCCCACCCCCCACCCCTTGATGACAGGTAATCTAATACATGCTAAATATGATAAATTATATGAAAAATCCAATACATGTATACATATCCATACAGTTATCTTACTGCACAAGAAACATCAGTTCTAGAAAGAGAAGAAGAAAAAGCAACCTAAGAAGGAAAACAAAATGCATGGAAATATTCACAGAAAGCATTAAAATGCTGTGTTGTGGTCTGTACTCAGTTCCCACAGGCCTCTCTCTAGATGTATATGACTATGTTCATCGCTGAACAATAGCAACTGGTTTGAATCACATCATTGTTGAAGAGAACCATGTCCATCAGAATTTATCATCGTATAATCTTGTTGCTGTATATAATGTTCTCCTGGTTCTGCTGATTTCACTCAGCATCAAAAACTAACATTTCTGATGTAATATTGAATAGTAATGATGATAGTGGGCAACCTTGTTTCACCCCTGATCATATTGGGAATGCTTCTAGCAGATCCCCATTGCATATGATGCTTGCTGATGGTTTGAAATAGATGCTACTGACCATTTTAAGGAAAACTCCATTTATTCCTGTACTCTCTAGTGTTTTTTAAAGCAATGGGTGTTGGATTTTGTCAAATATTTTTTTCTACATCTATATTGAGAGAATCATATGATTTTTCTTAGTTTGGTTATTGATATGTTCAATTATGCTAATAATTTTCCTAATATTGAACCAGCCCTGCATTTCTGGTATAACTCTCACTGGTCACTGTATATTATCCTGGTGATAATTTATTGTAATCTCTTTGCTAATATTTTATTTAAGATTTTTGCATCAATATTTATTAGGGAAATTGTTCTATAATTTCCTTTTTCTGTTTTGACCCTACCTTTCTTTAGGTGTCAGCACCATATGTGTAATAAAAGGGATTTGATAGGACTCTTTCTTCCCTTATTTTTCTAAATAGCTTTCTCAATAGTATTGAAATTAATTATTCCTTAAGCATTTGGCAGAATTCACACATAAATCTATCTGGCCCTGGAAATTTTTTCTTAGGGAGTTGATTAATAGTTTGTTCATTTTTCTTCTAAAATAGGACCATTTAAGTAATTTATTTACTCCTCAATTAATCTGTGTAATCTGCATTTTTGTAAGCATTCATTTCATTTAGATTATCAGCTTTATTGGCATATAGTTGGACAAAATACCTCTTGATTATTACTCTAATTTCCTCTTCATTGGTGGAAAGTTCACCCTTTTAATTTTCGATACTAACAATTTGATTTTCTTCTTTCCTTTTTCTAATTAAATTAACTAAAGTTTTATCATCTATTTTGTTGCTTTTTCATAAAACCAACTCTTCATTTTGTTCATTAGTTCAATAGTTTTCTTACTTTGAATTTTATTAATCTCCCCTTTTATTTTCAGAATTTCAAATTTGATATTTAATTGGGAGTTTTAATTTCTTCTTTTTCTAGCTTTTTTTAGTTGCATGCCCAGTTCCTTGATCTTCTCTTTCTCTATTTTAGTCAAGTAAGCATCTAGAGATATAAAATTTCCCATTATTACTGCTTTGGCTGTATCCTATAGATTTTGGTATGTTGTTTCATTATTGTCATTTTTTTGGATGAAATTATCAATTATGTCTATGATTTGTTGCTTCAACCACTCATTCTTTAGGATCAGATTACTTAGAATTTCCAATTAATTTTTGGTCTATTTTCCCCTGACCCTTTATTATGTGTAATTTTTGTTGCATGATGATCTGAAAAAGATGCATATATTATTTTTGCCTTTCTGCATTTTATTGTGAAGTTTTTATGCCCTAACCTAAGGTTAATTTTTGTATAGGTTCCATGAACCACCGACAAAAAGGTATACTACTTTCTGTCTCCATTCAATTTTCTCCAAAGGTCTATTGTAGCTAACTTTTCTAAAATTTTATTTAACCTCTTTTTTTCTTATTTATTTTGTGGTTCAATTTATCTAGTTCTGAGAGAGCAAAGTTGAGATTCCCCCACTAGTGTAGTTTTGCTATCTATTTTTTCTTGCAGCTCGCTTAACATGTCCTCTATGAATTTGGATGCTATACTACTTGGTGCATATATGTTTAGTATTGATAATACTTCATTATCTATGATATCCTTTAGTAAAAAATATTTTCCTTCCTTATCTCTTTGAATTTGACTTATTTTTGCTTTTTCTTGTTTGAGAGCAGGATTGCACCCCTGCTTTTATTTTACTTTAGCTGAAGCATAATAGATTCTGCTCCAACCGTTTACCTTTACTCTGTATGTATCACTCTGTTTTAAATGTTTTTCTTATAAACAACATATTGTAGGATTCTGGCTTTTAATCCAATCTGCTATCCACTTCAGTTCATCCCATTCACATTCACAGATAAAATTATTAATTTTGCATTTCCCACCATCTTATTTTCCTCATTATACTTTTCTCTTTCCTTTCCCACTTTCTCTTCTTTCCAGTATTTTGCTTCTGACTACCATCTCCCTCATACAACCCTCTCTTTTTTCAGCCCCTCTCCCTTTCTTATACTTTTCCCCTACTACTTCTGTTTTCCTTTCTATTAGTCTCTCACTTTCTTTCCCCTTTCCCCTCCTACTTCCCTATAGGGTGAGACAAGTTTCTGTATAAAGCTAAATATGTATGATATTCTCTCTTTGAGCCAAATCTGATGAGAGTAAGAGTCACACAATATTCATTCCCCTCCTGTCTTTCCCTTAATTATAAGAGGTCTTCTTGCTTTTTCATGAGCTGTAATTTGCCTCATTTACCTTTTCCAGTGCAATTTCCTTTTCACCTCTACTTTCTTTTGTATATTATAACAATAAAATCAAATTATACTTTACCCTCTAAGTGTACCCATAACAGAGATACAGTTCTCAAGAGCTCTTTCCTTTTTACCTTTTTATGATTCTCTTGAGATCTGTATTTGGAGATCAAATTTTCTGGTCATCAAAAATAAATAAAATGTATCTTATCATTGAATGTCCATCTTATTCCCTGAAAGATAATGCTCAGTTTTGATGGATAGTTGATTCTTGGATGCAGTCCAAATTTCCTTGCCTTTCAGAATCTCAGAGCCAGGCCCTTTGATCCTTTAAAATGGAAGCTGTTAGGTCATGGGTAATTTGATTATGGCTCCTCTATATTTGAATTGCTTTTTTTCTGACGGCTTGCAATATTTTCTCCTTGATATCATAATTCTGAAATTTAGTTATGATATTCCTTGGAATTTTCATTTTGAAGTTTCTTTCAGCAAGTGATCATTTCTTTCAATGGCTATTTTACCCGATTATGTTTAGGCTCTTTTTTTTTTTTCATCATGGTTTTCAGATTATAATTCTTAGATCATCTCTCTTAGATCTATTTTTCAATGAGATTTATTAAATTTTCTTTTTTTTTCATTTTCTTTTTTGGTTTTGCTTGACTGCTTCTTGATGTCTCATTCATTTCCATTTGTTCAATTCTAATTTTTAGTGAAGCTTTTTTAGCTCCTTTTGCATTTGGTCAATTGACTTTATAAATGAGTTGTTTTGTTCAATGATTTTTTTTCCATTTCACAAGTTCTGTTTTTCAAGGAGTTGTTTTCTTTTTCCATTTTGTCAAATCTATTTTGTAAAGAGTTATATGCTTTTTCCACTTCACTAAGTCTGTTTTGTAAGGAGTTTTCTTCAGATAATCTCCATGTTTCCTTTCCCAAATTGTCCTGCAATGTTCTCATTTCCTTTCCCTATTTTTCTTCTAACTCTCTTTTAAGATCCTTTTTGAATCCTTCCAAGAGAGCCTTGTGAGATGGGAATTAACTTATATCACCCTGGAGATGATTTGCTTTTAGTGGTGTCCTCAGAGTTTGAGGTCTGTTCTTTTTCTCCATAAAAAAACTATCTACAATCACAGTTCTTTTTGCTTTTTTGATCATTTTTAAAAAGGTTGAGATCTCCTCTTAGGGCAATTGGGAGATTGTCCCAAGCTTCCTCTACAGGTGACAGCAGCTGCGCTGGATCAGTGCTCCTGACTACCGGTGCTGGGAGGGCATGGCCAAGTCCCTCATTATCCTGGGCTTTGGAGGCTCACTATTCACCTTTTGTGTTTGTATTGGATATTTCACAGTTAATCTGTGGATCCATTGGCTTGTAACTAGGACAGAGTAGCAAATACTGCCATATCTTGACTAAGAACCTCCTGGTATGTGAATGCCACATCACCCTGGGTCTCTGTGCTGTGCTTGTGCTGGGCCACCTCCCCCAATATCCAATTGAAACAAACATTTTATGAATTTCTTCCAAAATATCTTCTGCTATAAATGTGATGTAGCACTTCAAATATTTGTGGATTCTGTCACTTTAAAACCAGTTCAGAGACTTGATTTGGTGTTGATCTAAGAGACATCAGAAAGAGCTCAAATAATGTATATCCTTGCTACCATCTTAGTTCTGCCCCATTTCTATTATTTTTAATTAAAATATTTTTATTTAATATTTTTCCCAGTCATATTCAAAACAACATTTTTTACATTGTTTTTTTTAAATTTTTGAGTTCTAGATTCTCTCCTTTATGCCCATTCACAATTAAAAAAACCACTTGTGAAGTTATACAAAACATTTTCATAAAAGTTGTTGTGAAAAAAAAACATAGTTCTCCTACCCTAATGGAAATAAAAATCCTCAAAAAAATTAAAAGAGAGAGAAAGACAGAGACAGAGAGAGATAGACAGACAGACACACACACACACAAACACACATACAGAATGCCTAAATCTCTATTCAGATATTATGTATTCAGACACAATCAGTTTCTTTTCAGAGTATGGATAGAATTTTTCATCTTAAGTCATTCAGAGTAATCATGGATGATTATTCCTGAGAATAGTAAAGTCATTAACAGCTGGTCATCTCAGAACACTGCTATTACTTTGTACAAAGTACATTTAATTTTGAGTTCTTGTAGGACTTTTTTTTTTATCCTTGAGAGCATCCTGTTCATAATTTCCTATAGAACAACATTCCATCATAAAAACACACAACAGTTTATTGAGCTATTCTCCAATTGATGAACATCGCCTCGATTTCCAATTTTCTTTGCCCTGAGAAGAGAGCTGCTATGAATATTTTTTTTATATATATGTCTTTCTCTTTTTTCCCACTGAATCTCTTTTGGTATTCATGCCAAGTAGTGGTATTGTTAGGTCAAAGTTTATGCATGATTTTATAGCACTTTGGGCACAGATCATATCTTCTGATCATTTATCAATTATCAGTTATCAATTCTGATCAACTTTTGGTGACCCTATTGTTTTTTTTTTCTAAAGTGGTTTGCCATTTCTTTCTCCTGTTCATTTTACAGATAAGAAAACTGAGAAAAAAAAATGGGTTACTTTACTTGCCCAAGGTCACATAACTAGTAGTATCTGAGGCTACATTTGAACTCTGATGTTCCTGATTCCAGACCTAGCCCTCTATTCCCTGGATCACCTAAGTGCCCCCCATATATATATGTATATACATTTATTTCCTCCATTAACTAGTACTCATGAAAGTTTTTTCATCAATTCTCTCTCCACTCGGATGCCAAAATAATTTTCCTAAAATGTGTCATGTCAAACATCTATTTAATAAACTCCATATCTCCCGGATTAAATACAAATCCCTCTGTTTGATATTTAAAGCTCTTTATAATCTAGTTCCTTCTAACCTTTCCACTCTATTTATATTTTACTCCTCTCTAAATACCCTGCAATTCAGTTACATTAGCCTAGCAATATTTTATCCCCCAACTTAATGCTTTTATATCAGATGTCCTCCAAGCCTACAATTTCTCTTCCTACTTATATCTCTTAGTCTCACTGACTTCTTTCAGGACTCAGCTCAGTTCTGTAGGAGAAACTCCTGATCCTCCATAATTCCTTCACTCTGCGATTATTTTCCATGAGACAGGAAAATTTATTTTTGCTCTTTCTTTTTTCCTTCCCCTCCCTTCCTCCCTCTCTGCTTCTCCCCCTCCTTCTCTCTCTGTTTCTCTCTCTTTGTTTCTCTCTTCCTTCCTTCCTCCCTTCTTTCCTTTGCTCCCTCCTTCTCTCTCTTTCTTTTATCCTTCCTTCCTTCCTTTCTCTCTAGTACTTAGCACAGTGTCTATCTAGTATATGGTAAACCCTTTACAAATGCTTTTTGACTGCCTAATATCAAAATAGTTTGAATCCCTTTGCAGTAATAACATCTTTTGTCTTGATTATTTTTGTGGTGGAAATGTTCCTAATGGACCATTGACATAGAAGCCTGTAGTTGTGAGGTGTCAATTTTTCTCTAACATGGGTTTTCTGCTGGAGAAATCTGTATTCAGTCAATCTGGAACTACTACCCAAAGCTTTCTTGTCATCTGACTTTTCCTGCTGTATATATTTTTTCAAACACTTTTAACCCAGTCATTTTTTGTTTTCACCTATTATCTTTTATTCATGTCCTTTCTTGGACTTTTGCTTTTGCTTGAGTCTCATCTTTTTTCAGCCAGAAGATCAATAGGTTTTGGAGGTGGGGAGGAGGGAAGGAAGTCTATCTTCAGACAGCTAAGGAAAATAATCAATATCTTTTATATTAAAGCCAAAGCTAATTTTTAAAATCCTACTTATTTCTTTACTTTATTTTCATTGAGAAGCTATTTCCCTCAGTGGGCTGCTTCCTGATTAGGAAGATAGGAAAGGTTTGGGTACAGAGTCTTGTTTTTTATTTAGTCTTCTATGGTTTGGGAGTGATTAGGGGCTAAATACTGTCAAATTATTAGAAGACTTTTTTTAACTTAAAATGCACATTGTTTAAAATAAGAAACATTCAAGCTTCTTTCTTGTGCAGAAAAATATACTATCATAAAGGGCAATGACAAGGTGTTAATTTATTATGACATCCATTGTTTAGGAGAGCAACAGGTTTGGGGAAGAGAAATTTAATATTCACACACTGACCAACAAGCCCATTGAGACCTTCTTCCTTTCCCCTTCAGAGCTCCTTCATATCTTTTCATTCTCTTCTGACAGGCAGTCTCCTTATCTCTTTCCCTTTTTGTCTCCCTTGTCTTTTCCTTGCATCTTTTACATTGATCAAACCCAGGTTAGGCCAGTTGTTCAGGCTCAAGCCTGAGCTTTTACCAGCACTTTGGAAAGCTCTAATCCCAAAAATGCCTTTAACCAGTAGCTTCCTTGAATCAAGAAGTGAAGATGTATTCGGGGTGCCAAAAACATCCTAGATTCCTTCATTTTTGAAATAGTATTATATTTTTTTCCTCAATTACATGTCAAGACAATTTTAGCATTCATTTTTACAATATTTTGAGTTCCAATTTTTCCCTTTTTCTCTTCCTTCCTCTTTTCTGAAAATAGCAATTTGAAATAGATTATACATATACTGTGTAAAATATATTTCTATTAGTCACAGCTGTGAAATAAAAAAAGATCAAAAGAAAAAAAACATGAAAAAAGAATAAAGTAAGTGAAGAAAATATTATTTGATTTTTATTCAAAGTTTATCATTCTTTATATAGATGTGGACAACATTTTTCTTCAGGAGTCCTTTGTACTCGTCTTGGATAATTGGATTGCTGAAAAGAGCAGAGTCATGTCATAGTTGATCATCACATAATATTGTTGATACTGTGTACAATGTTTTTCTGGTTCTGTTCATTTTACTTTGTATCAGTTTATTTAAGTCTTTTCAATTTTTTCTGAAATCTGCCTATTCATCATTTCTTATTATAAAATTGCATTCATTATATTCATATGTCATGGCTTGTTCAGCTATTCCCAAATTGATTGACATTCCCTCACTTTCTAATATTTTGCCACGATGAAAAAGCAGCTTTTAATATTTTTGCTCATGTAATCCTCTTTGGGCCATAGCCTGAATGCACTATCAGGCCACTATCTGATGCAGTATCCCTAGTTACATCCTTTACCATAAGAAATATTAGTAAGTCTCAATCAGGTCCTTGGATTATTTTCTGTGATTGTAAGGAATCTCAATGAATGTCAGCCAGATCTCTTTGTGTAACGTCGTACTGAGAACATAAGAACTTCCTTGCAATTATTTGATAAGACACTGGGGAGCATAGGAAAAGCAGGCCATTTTTCCTTGTGCTTGATTTAAGACATTCCTTTGAGCCATAGGTTGTGTTTCAACCCAGAAATCTGGCCAGTTCCCTGAGTGAAACTAGCTAACTTAAAGGAAGGAATGAACTACTTCCCTTGGTGGATACCCCCATAACTGGGAAAGCTGTTTCATCCAGGGGGTCATATAATATTGAGCATAGTGCCTTCTTTGTTCTCAGCCCTTATAAACTTCATAGTGGGGTATACACTTTGGCATAACCTTTCCTGGGATTTGTTTCCCTCTTCGGGGTGCACTTGAGCTGGCTACATGATCTGGGGTTCCCCCAGCCAGAAAGCTCAGGAGTTGGTATTTCCTGAATTGGTGATGATGTATGTTACCTGTTTGTCTTTGATAATACTGTAATAACAGTGTCTATTAAGTTGTATATTCTCTATTACAAGTTTCTTTTTCCCTTGTGTCTTGTTTGAATCAAGGTTCTGAGCAGTAATTAAACTTGTACTCACTCCCTTTAAGTCTGTAACTGTTGAATGTGAATTCTCAACCTAGATTAATTTACACTTACCTGTGGACCTCTCCTAGACTCATTTTCAGGTGTCCAAATGTGAGAGAAACATTAGACTTGTCTATTGAATTTCCCTTTTTGTCCCTTCTTCCCTCTGTAGTCTCCTTAGTATTTATAATTAAGCTGCATGTACCTCCCTTAGATAAAAGGCCCAATTGCTTTCAGTACTGACTCCTCATCTGGTTCTTCTTTTCCTTTCATTTTTGTATTTTTTATTGTATTTATTTCAAAATAGAAAAACAACATAGAAAAAGAAAAAAAATAGAGAAAAAAATCCCATCAATATTGCCATGTGCACAGCAGATCTTAAGGATTAAAAATACGAGACAATAAATTTCATTTCAACAAAGTCTATATAATAAATACTTTACTTTGTATTTAGAGTTGTTCATCTTTTCTTTGTTTCTTGGTAGGTTTTCTTTTCTTCTCTGCTATGTACTCTTTACTTTACTCTTCCCCCCCCTTTCCTTCCCCACCCCCCCCCCAAGAAGGTTTTAAGCAAGTATATATTTCTATATATGTAGACATATACATATCTGTGTAGACAGACATATATACAGAGATGCATTATATATATACACACATACATATACATATACATAGTTATCTGTTATTACACTGTTGCGGGATGAGAGATACCCTAACAGTGATGGGGGTCCCCAGGCTAGTGTTGGAGGTTTTGTGAAAGAATTCACAGTCCCAATCTCCAAGTGAGGTTTTTGGCAAAATGGATTTATTTTCATTGAGAAGCTATTTCCCTCAGTGGGCTGCTTCCTGATTAGGAAGATAGGAAAGGTTTGGGTACAGAGTCTTGTTTTTTATTTAGTCTTCTATGGTTTGGGAGTGATTAGGGGCTAATTTCCAAATCAATAAGGAGTGGTGATTGTTTCCCAGACCAAAGTGATTCCCAGATCAATTGGAAGTGGGAATTTCCCCTGGGAATCAGGTAGCAGGGTGGGAATGGGTTGAGATTCAGGCACGGATCATTTTTAGGAATTTCCCCAAGCCAGGTGGCCCATTCTCCACAAAGATCAAGGGGACCTATTACATCAATACAAATATATAAAAATATATGTTTATGAATATACTACACTTGTTTGTTCTGTTTCTCTGAAGGTGGATAACATTATCGTTCGTAAGTTCAAGTCTTTCCATAATTTTCTTACTCCAACAACTCATCATTTCCTTCACCACAACATTATTCCAACCTTATACCATTTAGTTATTTTAAATATTCTAAAACAATCTTGATTAATAAGGCTGGCCTACAGAATAATTTCCCTATTTTTCTTTTTTGATTAAATCTATTTTAGTTTTAACTTTGAGATCAATGATAATTGACCCTGTTTTTTTCTAATAATTCTACTCTTGATCATTGTTATTAAGTTTGTATGTGTCTATTTCCTATCCTTACTGACTCCTCTGCTTTATTTCAACTCACTACCTTGCCTTGCTATTACTTAACCTAACCACTTTCCCCACAAGGATCCCTCCCTTGTCCTTTCTCTTCACCTTACCCTCCTTCTTTATCCAATTCCTGTTATTCTACACACCTTATTTTATTCCCATTAATCTACACACTTATTATAAACTCCTTCTATTCTTTACCCCTCTTATTTCTTTAAAAATGTATAAGGCTTTTTACCCTTCCTCACCTAGGGCTTTCTAAATTCAGCCGCGATGCTCCTTTAGGTTTTCCTCATGGGATCTCTTTTAAAAGGTGACTGGATTTTTTTTTATTTCTACTTTCCACTTTTGTCCTAACACCTCAAAATTATTTGAGGTGTTATTTCTTATATTATTATATTACTATTATTTTTTATCATAGTTTTCTCTTCTTGACCTTCTTTCTTCGATCTTCTTGATCCATTTTCTAGATTTGTTATTTTTCTTATGAGATGTCTCATATTCTCTTCTATTTTTCCATTATATTTTGTTTTATTGTTTCTTGGTTACTTATAACTTTTGCTGGCTGCTCCTTGCCCAATTCTAGTTTTTAAAGACTCTATCTTCTTTTCTAGTTGAGATACTAGAAAAAAATATCTTTTTTTGGGATTATTCTTTTTTTTTTGCAAAACTTTTCTTTCAATCTCATTTGATTTTTAAAGTAATTTTTTGAATTATTTTATTAATTATCTTTGGGCAGCTATAAAAGAAAGATCATACTAGACTCTACCTTATAGGTATAACCTTATAGGGTTATAGAGAGGATAAAATAAGGTAATGTCTGTAAAGCATTTTTTATAGCCTTTGACACATAGTAATTACTTAATAAACACTTGTTCCCTTCCATTCTTTAGTTCCAAAAACTGACCTTGACAAGAACTAATCTTCTCAGATACATTAAGATAATTTTTAATTTTTCCTTTTACTTGCATAACTGGATATTTGTTTAATTAAATTATTTTATATTATTTTAGCTTTAAATTCTTAAGACTTTAGTTTTAGATTTCTTGGGTTTTATTTGTAAATGCCTTTGTAATTTTTTGTATTCCAACAAGAATAGTAGTGAAGGTTTCCCTGGGGCCCCTGGAAAAAGCACTGATGATTCAGGTACAGGAGGGTTAATTCTAGAAGCTAAACCAGAACAAAGGTATTTGTCATCAGATAGGAAACAAGGGTCCAAACACAAGATCATTTACAAAAAGAAAATTTAAGTTCCAAGACCAAGAAAATTAGATCCAAGAATCACACACAGAGGAATATGTGGAATACAGGATAAAAAAATTGACTATGGCCAAAATGTTGAAGCCATAGGTAGGTAGGTAGATAGAATGCTGAGCCTCCAGTCAGGAAGTCTCATCTTCCTAAATTCAAATCTGGCCTCAGATGCTTTCTAGCTTTGTGATCCTGGGCAAGTCACTTAACTCTGTGTGGGACAGTGGTGACTACAAAAACAATAAGAGAATCTCAGAGTAAGAAAAAGGAATAAGGGGTTTATTATGATCTCTGGAGAAAGGGCATCTTCCAGCTGATAAGGTATTTATCAGTAAATGGAGTACAAAGTAAAAACTGCAAAATGCAAGATTAAATTCCCCAAATGCAGAAGTTCCCAGCCCCCACCTGGCCTTTTATCACATTGTTTGGGAGAGTCTGGGCTTACATTCTAATTGTGGAAATCTAAACCAGAAATAAAAAAATACAAATCAATAATAATAAGCTCTTAATTTAACTTTCCCTAGAGACCAGCTAAACAAGCAAATAAGAAAATTCAAAGCCATTATCACCTTTAAAAGAAGTACTTAAATGCTAATTAAGAGGTAGTGGGAAACAGGGGGTGACAAATACTTGGAACTTTTCAACTATAACTCTATTTGTGGTTATAAAGTCTTAAGTCACAATTAAGGAATAGTTTAAGGCTATATTCCCATGAGAGTGTCTTCAGTCAGTTAATTCCACACAACTCTGTTTGCCTCAGTTTTCTCATCTGTAAAATGAGCTGGAGAAGAAAATAATAAATCATCAGTATCTTTGCTAAGAAAATACCAAAAAGGGTCATGAAGTGTCAGGTAACTGAAATGAACAAAAAACTGAATTTACTCACCCAACATCTTCAATCTATGGGTTCTTCCTATGTTCAGGGGCAATTCTCATCCCATAATGCCCCTGATAATTTTGAGGACTTCTGCAACCAATTTTGATTGGATATAAATTATTCCAGAAATATGAAATTTTTAAAAACTGTAATATCTTCCACGACACTGATAAATACCACTGATAAATGAAAGGTATTGCAAGCCTTAAAGGACTATATAAAAACTAGACATTATAATTGTTATTGTTAAGAAGCAAAGGCATCCTGGAGACACTTACATGAACTGATGCTTAGTGAAATGAGCAGAACCAAGAGATTATTATACATAGCAACAATAAGACTACATGATGACCAGTTCTGATGGACATGTTTCTCTTCAACAATAAGATGATTCAAACCAGCTTCAGTTCAAACCAGTTCAGTGATGAAGAGAGCCATCTATACCCAGAAAGAGGACTATGGGAACTGAGTGTGGATCATAACATAGCATTTTCACTCTTTCTGTTGTTGTTTGCTTGCATTTTGTTTTCTTTCTCAGTGTTTTTTTTTCCTTCTTGATCTGATTTTTCTTGTGAAGAAAGATAACTGTATAAATATGCATACATATATTGGATTTAACATATATTTTAACATATCTAACATGTGTTGGACACCTGTCATCTAGGGGAGGGGAGAAGGAGGGGAAAATTTGGAACAGAAGTTTTTGCAAGGGTCAATGTAGAAAAATTACCCATGCATATATTTTGTAATAAAAAGCTTTAATAAAATAAAAAAGCAAAGGCTTGAAAAATAGGACTTATTTCTTCCAATTACTATGACTTTTGCCCAGAAATGAATGATTTTGTTGTTCAATTGAGTACATTTATACATGAGTAAGACAGCTAGCCTATCAAATAGGCTTAATATTCCAGTTTGTTTCCCTTAAAAGGGTTTTGCTCATATGATCCCTTGACCTGCATCATGGAACTTTAGGATTCTTTGGGAAGGCTATATCTAGAGGATGACTGTCAGATAAACATTCTCCATGTTTTCCCAACCAGCAGCGATTCCTATGACATGGATACTCATGCCTTAAAAATAAACTTTTGTCTCTTCATTGCATCTAGACTCCTTGTTCATTTTTAATGGGCTATATCAGTAAAGAGGCCTACACATTTTTATCCATGGTGTTTATCAAGAACTATTTATATGGAAAACACTACCAGAGATAATGCAGCACTGCCTGTTCCAAAACTGAAGTATTTATGTCTTCACACATCTTGATAGAGGGCATCATTCAAAGTGAGGGATAAATACAAACACTATAATGATAGGAAATGAGAAAAATAAAAACCTAAAGCATATGAACTGACTCAGATAGTATGGCTACTAGTGTAATGCTCAGGGAGAAACTGAGGCAGTATCACACATGGAAATTAGGTAATGCTTTATTGATGTTAATTGAGAGTTCAGAATCCATAGCTATGGATCAGGACTGGTGGGACTCTTGTCTCAAAGCAGGCAGTCCACCCTAGAGACCAACACAGCCACAGCCATGTTAGCCAACTGAATACAAAGTACTCAGTGATGTCATCAAGGAACTTCAAACATTATATAGGGTCCTATAGCTCAGGGAGACAAAGAACTCATGGGAACAGCTGAGCATATCTGGTGTTCAAGGAAACTATAAATTCAGTTCTGACAGGTTAGGGAGTAAGGAGCCTTGCCAAAGCAGACTGCTTGTCTGGGTCACATAGATAGAAAAGGGGGAGGTCAAGGCTGGCCATCTGGAGGTTTCATGATTACTTTGGAATGTGAGTCCAATTATTTCTGAAGGTCAGGAAGTGGGGATTGCTATTCTGGGACAGAGCAATTAAGGAAGACTGAAACAGCAATTAAGGGAGACTGATACTGCAACTGAGGGAAACTGAGACAGTAACTGAGGGAGACTGAGACAGGCACAACACTAGTTTTATTTAAAAGCTCAGAGGCTGCATGGAATTAGAGCAAAGAACTTTATCTTCTCAATATTCTAACTAGGCATGAGGGAGCACTTAGGTGGTCCAGGGGATAAAGCATTCTAGCCTAGAGTCAAGAAGACTCTTCTCTTGCTATTACTGCTAGTACTATGAAATTCTATCAATTTTGAAAGAAGTTCAACCTGATCGTGTTTTGGGGATCAAACTACATTTTATTAGAGTAGAAATATCCTAGAAGACTTTTCCTTGCCTACGGCCTATTCCATACCTTCTCACAACATAGAGACTCAGATTGTTGCTTGAAGCACTCAGAGGCTAAGTTACTTATTAATGTCATGCAGATAGTATGTGACAGCCCCAGGACTTACGTTTTTCTGACTCTGATGTCAGAGAATTATGGATGATGCTCTGAATATCATTCCAGACTGCCTCTCGCCACATTTTATTGGCATAAAATTCGGGTAGAGATATGTTAAGTGTTTTGTTTAAGACTTTACAGATAATTAGCATCAAAGAATGAATTAAAACAACCCTGGTGTTGGGTCTCTTAGTCCATAGCTCTTTCTCTTACTCCATAGTGGAGAGAAGTGAAACTTTGAGAAAAGATGATGCCATACTCTAGTATTACATTTTACAGAATAATTCACAGGCTATATTTATAGCATAAACTCAAAATGTTATGACATTTTATGGAATAGAGAGGGCTATAAATATGAGGGAGTAGAGAGAGAAGATATATCAAAAGGACATGTAACCATCAGGGAAGTAGGTAAATGGTAATGAAGACAGGTTTGGTCTATTTGGTAATTTTTCCTTATATAGGAATCAAAAGTTACTTCAGGTTGTTTTTGTTGTTGTTTTGTTTTGTTTTACTAGCTGCCTTACACCTGGTACTTAAATATTTGTTGCAAATGTAAATAAGTGACTATAAGGGCACCAAGGTAGAAAGCTGCATATACTTGATAAACAGAGGCAATTTTTGCAAAGAGAAGAAAGGTATGTAGTTGGAAATTACATACACATTGACTTTGGGAGAGACTTCTAGCTCAAAACAAATATTTAAATCTACTTTTAAAAGATGTTCTCTTTAAAATAGGGATATAGCTCTTTTCCCAAAGATAAAAACACAGGAATTTCTGTAAAGAGGTCAGAATTGGATTATAATCCATAATTTCCTAAACCCAGTGAGACATGTTTCTGTTGAGGTTCAGAAGGTATTCTAAGAGGTTGAGGGGTTACAGACCAGTGTCACAAACTGTCTCAAAAGAATTTGCAGGCTTGAATCCATCTCCAAGTCAAGGAGCACAATTTATTGTAATTGTAACACAACTGAAGCGGACTAAATTCCAAAAGGATTTAACAAAGAACCGTGGCAAAAAGACAAATTTATCCAGTTCTTCATGTCACCAATATGCTAATACGACTCAGAGACAAAACTGAGGAGTGGTCTCAGGAATTTGGTGATTACTGAACAACAGATTATCTGACAGTTAGCAATGTTTGTTAAGACTATCCTAAAACCAGAAGACTTTCTTTGGCTAGGGGACTTTGAATACTGTATTCAAAGTCCCCTAGCCAAAGAAAGACAAAAACACAAAGACAGAAACAGAGACACACAGAGATACATAGATAAAGGCAGAGACAGATGTTGCTTATGTCTTGTCCACAGAATAAAAGAGAAAAGGTTGCTTTCTAAAAAATGTCCAATAGAAAGAGAAAACATGAAAGGAAGAGAGACTGACCTGTGCATTATATACATTTAGTTCTACTGCTAGTGCAGTTGATTTTTACTAAAGTCTTAATATCCTGTTTCTCTGATCCCCTGAGGTTTGCCAGGAAAAAACATCCTTCTACATTTCATTCATGATGTCTGTAAGATGTGACTTGGGAATAGGGGGAAGGGGAGTCCTGTTCCCTTTCAAGATCAATTTTGAATCAGGAATCATAGGGACACCAATTAAAAGGTGAAAGATATCTCTAACATCATTTGGTCTAATCCCAGCAGGAATCTAGGTAGCTCAATGAATAGAGTGGATCAGCAGTCTGGAACACCTGAGTTCAAACCTGGCCTCATACACTTACTAGCTGTGTGACACTGGTTAAGGCACTTAATTCTCTTTACCTCATTTTTTTTCATCTGTAAAAGTAATCCAGAGAAGGAAATAGAACCCTAGTATTTTTGCCAGGAAAACCCTAAATGGGATTACCAAAAGTCAGAGATGACTGAAAAATAAGAAGTACAACCACACCTTTTAAGAAGGTAAATGATCTGCCCAACATCACAGAGAAAATAGTAAATAACACAAACTAGGATTGAATTCCAGGTTCTTCAGTCTTAGAGTTCTTCTAAGTGTATCAGCAAAATTTGGTCTTGAGGATGCCACTGTCATTTCCTAAGTCAAGTTATATGACCAGTTTCTGCTCTCCCCACTGAGATATGTTCTATTGAAGGTTAATTTGAGAAGGTATTATTATTATTATTATTATTATTATCATCATCCTCAGTCAAAAACTTAAATAATAACACCTATCAATGATACATTATAAAGGCTAACTAAGCAGCAAGAATATTTATAAAAGAGTTACTTTTTCAAATCAGCTTAAAGTTACTACTCTGGAAGAATTTTAGTACTCACACATAGATACAGACCTTGATGAAGACTTTTTCTTTGCTTTCTGAAAGATAGATGGAGACAAAAAACAGCAGGGTTCCTAGTCTGATCTCAAAGGGGTTTGATGTGGATACTTACAAAAAGTATCAGACTTACTCAAGCCAAATTTGTTCAATATGTTGACTCTTTAGAAAGTTTTGCCAACAATAAGACTATTTTTTTTTCATTTCCAGCAGTACAAGCCAAGGGGATGAGAAAGAATGTTTCTTTGAGGACAGAAATGTTGAATGCCCGAAAGTTAGATGAAAGGAAAGGTCTTAGTAGAAAGAAGAAAGGCAACACTCAGAAGGAAGAAGACATTGAATACTCAGAGCCAAATGAGGTCAGAGAATTGATGTTAGAAGCTAAGAAGTGAAATGAAACTGAGGAAAAGTTGAAAGATTGCCTTGTACTATACTGAACTGGGAAACATGAGTCCTGAAAAAAACAGGGGAGTGGACTTCTGTCATAGAATTATCTTCAGAGAAGTTTTATGAAAAATAGTAAAACCACTCATACAGAGATTGGCATTTCCTGTTGTCCTGTTTATCTATTGAAATTTTTTTTCATTTTTTTAATAAAGCTTTTTATTTACAAAACATATGAGTGATTTTTCTACATTGACCTTTGCAAAAACTTTTTCCCCCAAGCTTTTCCCCTCCTTCCCCCCACCCCCCACCCCTAGATGACGGGTAATCTAATACATGCTAAATAGGATAAATT
>JAJPUD010011454.1:38370-54544 GCA_023553655.1 Myrmecobius fasciatus | reverse complement strand
AATGGGCTTTTCCTTAAAATGATCAGTAGTATCTATTTAAAACCATCAGCAAGCATCATATGTAATGGAGACAAACAAAAACCATTCCCAAAAAGATCAGGAGTGAAACAAGGCTGCGCACTGTCACCATTACTATTTAATATTGTATTAGAAATGTTAGCTTTAGCAATAAGAAAAAAAGAGATAAAAGGAATTAGAGTAGGTAATGAAGAAACCAAATTATCACTCTTTGTAGATGACATGATGGTATACTTAGAGAACCCTAGAGACTCAACTAAAAAATTACTAGAAACAATTCACAACTTTAGCAAAGTTGCAGGATTTAAAATAAATCCACATAAACCATCAGCATTTTATATATTATCAACAATGTTCAGCAGCAAGAGATACAAAAAGAAATTCCATTCCAAATAACGGATGATAGGATAAAATATTTGGGAATCTATCTGCCAAGGAAAAGTCAGAAACTATATGTACTAAACTACAAATCACTTTCCACACAAATAACATCAGACCTAGTCAGTTGGGAAAACATTAAGTGCTCATGGGTAGGGCAAGCAAATATAATAAAAATGACAATACTACCCAAACTAATCTACTTATTTAGTGCCATACCAATCAAACTCCCAAGAAGTTATTTTACAGATCTAGAAAAAAAATAGTAGCAAAGTTCATTTGGAATAACAAAAGGTCAAGAATTTCAAGGGAATTAATGAAAAAAAAAAGGCAGATGAAGGTGGCCTTGCTGTACCAGATCTAAAACTATATTATAAAGCAGCGGTCATCAAAACCATTTGGCACTGGATGAGAAATAGGGCAGTCGATCAATGGCATAGGAAAGGATATCCGGACAATGTAGGTAATAACCTTACAATCTAGTGTTTGATAAACCCAAAGACCCCAGCTTTTGGGATAATTACTCACTATTCGGCAAAAACTGCTGGGACAATAGGAAACTAGTGTGGAAGAAATTAGGTCTTGACCCACACCTAATACCACATACCAAGATAAGATCAAAATGGGTTCATGATCTAGATAGAAAGAGTGATATTGTAAGCAAATTAGAGGAACGTAGTATTGTTTACCTCTCAGACCTGTGGAGATGGAATAAATTTATGTCCAAAGAAAATCTGGAACTCCTAATTGAACACCAGATAGATAATTTTGATTATATTAAGTTAAAAAGCTTCTGTACAAATAAAACTAATGCAGACAAGATTAGGAGAGAAGCATCATATTGGGAAATCATCTTTACATTTAATGATTCTGATAAAGGCCTCATTTCTAAAATATACAGAGAATAGTCTCATATATATATATAAGAATTCAAACTACTCTTCAATAGATAAGTGGTCAAGAGATATGAATAGGCAATTTTCAGATGATGAAATTAAAACTATTTATAACCATATGAAAAGGGGCTCCAAATCACTATTGATCAGAGAAATGCAAATTAAGACAACTCTGAGGTACCACTACACACCTGTCAGATTGGCTAAAATGACAGGAAAAGATAATGATGAATGTTGGAGGGGATGTGGGGAAGCTGAGACACTTATACATTATTGGTGGAACTGTGAATGGATCCAACCATTCTGGAGAGCAATTTGGAGCTATGCTCAAAAAGTTACCAAACTGTGCATAGCCTTTGACCCAGCAGTGTTTTTATTGGGCCTATATTCCAAAGAGATCTTAGAGGACGGAAAGGGACCCACATGTGCAAGAATGTTTGTGGCAGCCCTTTTTGTAGTGGCTAGAAACTGGAAACTGAATGGATGCTTATCAATTGGAGAGTGGCTGAATAAATTATGGTATATGAATGTTATGGAATATTATTGCTCTTTAAGAAATGACCAGCAGGACGATTTCAGAGAGGCCTGGAGAGACTTGCATGAACTGATATTGAGTGAAACAAGCAGAACCAGGAGATCATTATACACGGCAACAACAATATTTATTACATGATGATCAATTCTGATGGACATGGCTCCCTACAACAAAGAATTGTCTCAAACCAGTTCCAATTGTTCAATGAAGAAACCCATATACAGCCAGAGAGAGGGATATGAAATATGGACCACAACATAACATTTTCATGATCTCTATTGATGTTTGCTTGCATTGTGTTTCCTTTCTCTGATTTTCTTTTTTTTTCTTTTTCTTACAGAACTTGTCAAGTATTTCAACATAATTAACATGTAGTGGACTTCCTGCCATCTAGGGGAGAGGAGGGGATTGGGTGTAAAATTTGGAATGGAAAGCTGTGTAAATATCAGGAACTACCCATACATATGTTATACAAATAAAAGGCTTTAATAAAAAAAATAATGCCTAGCACTAAAATTTAACCTAGTATCATTTATTTGAGAAATTCCAAATGTGTTTTAGAAGAATGAAGAACATAGGGAAGAAAAAGAAGAAAATTCATTTGTAAGAAGGAGGAAAGGGAACAGGAACAATAACAAAAGAAAAAAAAAGATGAAGAATGAGAATAGAAATCAAGAGTTTAAATAGGAAGAAGATGAGGGGGAGCCAAAGGAACATATATTAAATATTAATTAAAGACTCACCAGTCAAACGCAGAGGAACTTTGCTCAAAAATTGAAGGAATTTTGGAGGCAGAAAAATGAGATAGTTTTTTTCTCCACACTTAAATTCTCATTTTTATGAAACATTCCTCACTGAAAATCTACACCATAAAATATAATTTGAAAAAACGATGGTAGGAAAACATTTCTCGCACAATATTTGAAAATATGGACAATAAGGAATAGGTATTGAAGAACATTTTCTCTGTGCTCTCAAAATTACTTTAGAGTAACATAATATTTTTAATAAAATGTCACTGATCACATTTAATAAAATAAAAAAGGACTAGCTTGGGAAGTAGGAATCCTAGGTTCCAGTCAAGTTATGTTACATTTGGTATATCAATCAATTAACAAAAATATTATTATATATTTTTTCCAGACATGGCATTCTAAGTCAAATTATGATCATTAACAATGCCATTAACATCATTATCAATCATATTCTTCATCATCATCATCAACAACATCCAGTTTTTATGTATCATTTTGAGATTCATAAGTACTTTTCAAATATTATCCCATTTTATGCTCACAACAACCTTGTGAGTAAGTGACATTATTATTAACATTTTATGTATGGCAAAACTGATATTTGATAGGAACACCTGAAATAACTCAATCAGCTGAACTGCCCCAGGGAAAATTAAGTCCCCCAGAAATATTGTGGCTAAATTCCAGAACTATCACACCAAGGAAAAGATATTACAAGAAGCCAGAAAGAAACAATTTTAATATCGAGGAGCCACAATTAGGATCACACAGGACCTAGCAGCTTCTACTTTGAAGGATCGAAGGGCCTGGAATCAGATATTCCAAAGGGCAAAGGAACTTGTATTACAGCCAAGAATAAGTTACCCAGCTAGAATGAGCATTATCTTAAAGGGAAGGAGATGGTCATTCAATGATATAGGAGAATTAAACCTATTTCTAATGAAAAGACCAGAACTGAACAAAAAATCTGATCTACAAACAGAGAACACAAGAGAAACATAAAAAGGTAACAAGAAAAAAAAAACTCTTGAGAACTATATTTATGTTATAAGATACTTAAAGAATGAGGGTTGATGATTACATTATGATTATTATGATATAATTACTGTGATTTTATGATTATTATGGTATCATTGTTGTGATTTTATGATTATTATATGATAAACTGAAAAAGAAATTAGAGGTAGAAAAGGGATAACACTGGAAGAAGAGGAAAAAGAGGTAAAATAAGGGAAATTGCATCACATGTAGAGGCAAAGAAAACCTATAATGAATGAGGGGGAAAAAGGGAGGGGAATGAGAATTGTGTTAATCTCCATCTCATCAGATTTGGCTCTGAGAGAATAATAGATGTGTTTATAAGGAAAGAGGAAGTAAAGGGGGAAAAAAGGGGTGGGGCTCTAAAGGGGAAGGTTTGTTTGAGGGAAGTGGCTATCAAAAGCAAAAGAGTAGGGAGGAGGGAAAGGGGATAAGAAAGAGAAAAGCTTAAGCTAGGGTAAATAAGATGGCAGGAAATACAGAATCAGTCATTTTAACTGTGAATGTGAATGGAATGAACTCTCCTATAAAGCGGAAGCAGATAGCAGACTATATTAAAAACCAGAATCCAACAATAAGTTGTATACAAGAAACACATCTAAAACATAGAGATACATACAGCGTGAAGGTAAAAGACTGGAGCAGAATCTATTATGCTTCAGGTGAACAACAACAACAACAAAAAAAAGCAGGGTAGCAATCCTGATCTTAGAACAAATAAAAGCAAAGATAGACCTAATTAAAAGAAACAAAGAAGGAAATTATATCTTCCTAAAGGGTACCATAGACAATGAAGCAATATCAATACTAAACATATATGCACCAAGTCATATAGCATGGAAATTCCTAGAGGAAAAGTTCAGAGAGATGCAAGAAGAAATAGACAGCAAAACTATAATAGTGGGGGATCTCAACCTCCCTCTATCAGAACTAGATAAATAAAACCACAAAATAAATAAGAAAGAAGTTGAGGTAAACAAAATGTTAGAAAAGTTAGGTATGATAGATCTTTGGAGGAAATTAAATGGAGAAAGAAAGGAGTTTACTTTTTCTCAGCAATCCATGGAACTTATGCAAAAATTGACCATGTGTTAGGACACCAAAAAACTCAAAATAAAATGCAGGAAGGTAGAAATAGTAGATGTATTTTTTTCAGATCATGACAAAATAAAAATCACATGCAATATAAGGCCAGGAAAAAATAGACCAAAAAGCAATTAGAAACTAAATAATTTTATCCTAAAGAATGAATGGGTGAAACAGCAAATTACAGATACAATTACTAATTTCATCCAAGAGAATGACAATAATGAGAAAACATACCAAAATTTGTGGGATACAGCCAAAGCGGTAATAAGGGGAAATTTTATATCTCTAGATGCTTATTTGCATAAAATAGAGAAAGAGAAAATCAATGAATTGGGCTTGCAACTAAAAAAGCTAGAGAAAGAACAAATTAAAAACCCCCAATCAAATACCAAACTTGAAATTCTAAAAATAAAAGAAGAGATTAATAAAATTAAAAGTAAAAAAAAAACTATTGAATTAATAAATAAAACTAAAAGTTAGTTTTATGAAAAAACCAACAAAATAGATAAACCTCTAGTTAATTTAATTAGAAAAAGGAAAGAGGAAAATAAAATTGTTATTCTCAAAAATGAAAAGAGAGAACTTTCCACCAATGAAGAGGAAATTAAAGCAATAATCAGTAGGTACTTTGCCCAACTTTATGTCAATAAATTTGATAACCTAAGTGAAATGGTGCAATGTCTACAAAAATATATATTGCCCAGATTAACAGAAGAGGAAATAAATTACTTAAATAGTCCCATTTTGGAAAAAGAAATAGAAAAAGTCATTAATAAACTCCCTAAGAAAAAATCTCTAGGACCAGATGGATTTACATGTGAATTCTACCAAACATTTAAAGAACAATTAACTCCAATATTATATAAACTATTCGAAAAAATAGGGAATGAAGGACTCCTACCAAACTCCTTTTATGATACAGACATGGTACTGATACCTAAACCAGGTAAAACAAAAACAGAGAAAGAAAATTATAGAGCAATCTCCCTAATGAATATTGATGCAAAAATCTGAAATAAAATATTAGCAAAGAGATTATGGAAAATCATTCCCAGAATAATACACCACAACCAAGTAGGATTTATACCAGGAATGCCGTGATGGTTCAATATTAGGAAAACTATTAACATAATTGACTATATCAACAACCAAATTAACAAAAAACATATGATAATCTCAATAGATGTAGAAAAAGCATCCATTCCTATTAAAACACTAGAGAGTATAGGAATTAATGGACTTTTCCTTAAAATAGTCAGCAGTATCTATTTAAAACCATCAGCCAGCATCATATGTAATGGTGATAAACTGGAACCATTCCCAATAAGATCAAGGGTGAAACAAGGCTGCCCACTATCACCATTACTATTCAATATTGTATTAGAAATGCTAGCTTTGGCAATAAGAGAAGAAAAAGAGATTAAAGGAATTAGAGTAGGTCATGAGGAAACCAAATTATCACTTTTTGCAGATGATATGATGGTCTACTTAAAGAACCCTTGTAAATCAACTAAAAACTATTAGAATTAATCCACAACTTTAGCAAAGTTGCAGGATACAGAATAAATCCACATAAATCATCAGCATTTTTATTTATCACCAACAAAATGCAACACCAAGAGATAGAAAGAGAAATTCCATTTAAAATAACTTTTGATAGTATAAAATATTTGGGAATATATCTGCCAAGGGAAAGTCAGGATTTATATGAGCAAAACTACAAAACACTCTCCACACAAATAAAGTCAGATCTAAACAATTGGAAAAATATCAAGTGCTCTTGGATAGGTTGAGCGAATATAATAAAGATGGCAATACTACCTAAAGTAATCTATTTATTTAGTGCTATACCAATCAAACTCCCAAGAAATTATTTATGTTACCTAGAAAAAATAACAACAAAATTCATCTGGAAAAACAAAAGGTCAAGAATTTCAAGGTAATTAATGAAAAAGAAAGTGCAAATGAGGGTGGCCTAGTTGTACCAGACCTAAAACTATATTATAAAGCAGTGGTCACTAAAACCATTTGGAACTGACTAAGAAATAGAGTAGAGGATCAGTGGAACAGGTTAGGTTTACAGGGCAAAATACTCAATGACAATAGTAATCTAGTGTTTGATAAACCCAAAGACCCCAGTTTTTGGGATAAAAACTCAATATTTGACAAAAACTGCTGGGATAATTGGAAACTAGTATGGAAGAAACTAGGCATTGACCCACACCTAACACCATATACCAAGATAAGGTCAAAATGGATTCATGATCTAGGCATAAAGAATGATATTATAAACAAATTAGAACAATGTAGGATGGTTCACCTCTCAGACCTGTGGAGGGGGAAGGAATTTGTGACCAAAGAAGAACTAGAGATCATCATTAATCACAAAATAGATAATTTTGACTAAATCAAGTTAAAAAGTTTTTATACAAAGAAAATGAATGTAGACTAGATTAGAAGGGTAGCAGTAAACTGGGAAAATATTTTTACATTCAAAGGTTCTAATAAAGGCCTCATTTCTAAAAATATATAGAGAATTGACTAAAATATATAAGAATTCAAACCATTCTCCAATTGATAAATGGTCAAAAGATATGAACAGACAATTTTCAGATGAAGAAATTGAAACTATTTGTAGTCACATGAAAAGGTGCTCAAAATCACTATTGATCAGAGAAATGCAAATTAAGACAACTTTGAGATAACACTACACACCTGTCAGATTGGCTAAAATGACAGGAAATGATAATGATAACTGTTGGAGCGGATGTGGGAAAACTGGGACATTGATACACTGTTGGTGGAACTATGAACGGATCCAACCATTCTGGAGAGCAATTTGGAGCTATGCTCAAAAAGTTATCATACTGTGCATACCTTTTGACCCAGCAGTGTTTCTACTGGGCCTATATCCCGAAGAGATTTTAAAGGAGGGAAAGGGACCCACATGTGCAAATATGTTTGTGGCAGCCCTTTTTGTAGTGGCAAGAAACTGGAAATTGAAAGAACACCCATCACTTGGAGAATGGCTGAATAAATTATGGCATATGAATTATTATGGAATATTATTGTTCTGTAAGAAACGACCAGCAGGACAATTTCAGAGAGGCCTGGAGAGACTTGCATGAACTGATGCTGAGTGAAATCACCAGGAGAACATTATACACAGCAACAAGATTATATGATGATCAATTCTGATGGACATGGTTCTCTTCAACAGTGATGTGATTCAAACCAGTTCCTATTGTTCAGCAATGAAGATAGTCATATACATCCAGAGAGAGGCCTGAGGGAACTGAGTGTGAACCACAACACAGCATTTTAACACTTTCTGTGAATATTTCCATGCATTTTGTTTACCTTCTTAGGCTGTTTTTTTTTTTCTTCTCTCTTTCTAGATCTGATGTTTCTTGTGCAGTAAGATAACTGTATAGATATGCATACATATATTGGATTTGTCATATAATTTATCATATTTAGCATGTATTAGATTACCTGTCATCTAGGGGTGGGGGTGGGGGGAATAAGGGGGAAAGCTTGGACAAAAAAAAAGTTTTTTCAAAGGTCAATGTAGAAAAATCACTCATATATTTTGTAAATAAAAAAAAGATATATGATAGGTTTGAAGTCATACAATGTCTCAGGCCAGATATGAACTAAATTCCCCCTGTCTCCAACGTCAAAACTTCATGCTATGAGCCAAATCTCTCTTGTTTTTAATTTCCTCATCTATAATGTGAAGCAGAAGAACTTTCTTGATTTTTAGGATTATATTTACCTTGTGCTTCTAATGTCCTTGTCTCTAATCACAAATGAAAACAAAGGACTATCCTTAAAAGTCTCCAAATATATGAGAATATCTGTTTCATTTCTCCCCAATTCCTGAATTACTTGACCCAACTTCAGGAATTGGGGAGAAGGGAAAACAAAATTAAAAGTGAAATAAAAAAAGAAAAAACAAGAAAAAGAAAAAAAAATAATAACCTTCCTTACACAAAGGAAAATTTGTCCCAAATCATATCTGATATGTCTTAGTATGTGTAGCTTTTCCACAAGGCATTTGTAGTATGGGTTGACTATCATTCTTTCATTTGCCTTTCAGTAAGAAAATAAACTATATCTAAAAGTTAGTGTAACACAAAGGGCAATGGATTTCCCCAATGGATCCTCTATAAATATATAGGGCAATCAAATGTGGATCCAGTCCATATTTCTCTAGGTATTTCTATAATGTATAACACACAGCAAAAAAGAAATCTCAACAGACCTGTCAAGATAGGAAAGCTTAGTTAAATTAAAAAAAAGAAAAAAGCAAATCAACTCCAGTGAACCATGAACATGTCTAGGGATCTCAGAAAGGGATTAATCATTCAGAATTGATTGGAATTAGCCCTTTAAATTTCATATGAGACCCCCTGTTGTAACTGGAGAACAATATTAGTGTAGAGAACAGTATTTCTGCCCTGGGTTGGGCCTGACAGACTATTCCCCTGAGAGTTAAGATTTAGAATAGGAATAAAATGAGGCTCTTATAGTCATTTAACAGTTAACAAAAGGTGACTTAGTCATAGCAGGAAAAGAATATCTTACAAGAATATACATTAAGGTTATCTTGGGTTTATTAAGCTTAAAGTAATTCCCTTGTTTCTGAGTTTCGCATTATTGTGCATTAACAATGTATCAGAGATTACTTGGAGTGCCTCATGGTTGTTATGTACTTAGGAAACCATTAAATGATGTCAGTGGTTTGAACCTTTAGTGCCCTTCAGTGAATTAGGGCTCAAGGATGTTCCTCTTAAGGAAAAACTAGAGTAACTTGTATAGGGAAAAAGCATTGAAATATTGTTTCCATTACAGGCTTCCTTTTCCACTTAGGAGTTTTTTTTCCCCAGAGCTCATACATTCTGAAGAAAATTCAGACCTGGATTTCTTTTGCTCAAAATTCTAAAAGGAAATCATTTGGAAAAAAAAGGTTAATTTGGTTCAGATTTAGGTTCAATTAACCAATGAATAGCAATTTAGATCAGTTTTGGGAAACTTTTTTTCTATACAAAAAAAAATCTTAAAATATAAAACATAAGTGTACATTGATAAGGACTTAAAACATGAAATGGTTACCCTTAACTTTTTGTTAAGACATGAAACAATTGACTGGATTGCTGAACAGACATTTCACCTTCATCTTGGCTGACTAGGAACTCCCAGGCTCTCAAATTTATGAGATTACTTTCATGGATAGGAATATCAATCTCAGGATCATTGTTCAGTCACCAATGCTACAGGAAAGAAAGACGAATCAGAAGATGGAATCATGACCTTGTAATCCTGACTCAGCATCTCCTAGACCTAGAAATGCTCAAGTTTCCTTGTCTGAACATCCACCATAAGTGACAGTAGGAAGAAGTCCCTTATAGGAAGTCCAAAAAAAACTCACTCTCTCTAAGTTTGGTACATGGAAAAATAAAAAAAAAAGATATTTAAAGTCTGATAAATGTAATCATTGTTCTAGGCTTACTGACCTGTCTGCTAATGCATAGAAGGGTTGGGAAAGGCCATAGTGTTCTAAATATCCCTTGTCAAGGGGACCCTTGAGAACCAAAACACTTTCTCTAATTCAGCCCCCAAAATATATTCAAATGATTGTTGAGGATCATAAATTAGAATTGGCAGGGACTTCAGAAATCATCTACTTGAACCCACTTATTTTTTTTCCAGATGAGAAAATTAGAGCCCAAAACAAATGAATAAAGTGAATTATTTAAGGTTAAAGAAGAGGTGATGATAGAAACAAGATTCACAGCTCAGTCTTCTAACTCCAAAGTTAATTCTTTTCCCACTGTAGCATATTCCCTCCCCTGAAGTGGGTAAAAGGGGGTGGAAGAAGCACTACATTTGGAGTAGTAAGAAATAGATTCAAATTATGATTCTATATATCTATATATCTTGGCCAAATCACTCCTCCACTCTGGGACTCACTTTGCTCATGTATAAGATGAGGGACCACACTGAATAATTTTGAAGTTCTGTTTTAGCTATAAATCTTAGAATTCTATGATTCATTCAAATAAAAACTTCAGTTATAATTTGCAAGGGTGGAGTCATTTGGCTGAAGAGGCAACTTATTCTTAGAAGCTTTTATTAACAAGAAAGTTAAGCAAAAATTATGGAATCCAAGAAAAATTAATAACCAAAATTATTTCAATATTAATGAGTATTATTGAAGAGGTCTCTAAGGAGTAATCTTATACTAGGCAAAATGCAAATCTCAAATAAATATTTGTCCTCAACATGTACTATTCTTCAGTAATACCTCTTTGCTACAGTTTGTGCAGAATTTTTCTCCTCAAATTTATAATTCAATATTTACTTTTATCCTTTGACATTGTACTGAGGAAACCTGACTTAGTGCCACAATTGTATGAAATGCAGTGGTAGTCACCCTGGAAAAGGGATTAGAAGCATTGAGTACCCAAAGGAACCCATCATTTGAACACCATGGAATTTTCCCATTAGCCATAGTGCATCCTGTGCTCATATTTGGGAATGAGGTACCGTATCACTCTAGAGTTACTGGCCTTCATTAACTTCTGGGAAATCTCATGCTATGGAAATGGGGCTTAGGAAGCAAATGGATTTAAACACTTTAAAATGCTTCTAACAAGCAAGGGTAAGAATTCTTATTTCATTTCCACAGGGCTAACTCTTTAGTTCAAGGAGAGTAGAAAGTAACCTGATAGATTTAGTAGCTAATTTGCCTTGGTTCAGCATCTGAAATACTGAGAGTATGTTCAAACCTCCGTAGAGGTTTGATTCTCAGCTTCAGTGAATTTAGGAACTCAAAGAAAAAGTCAGTTAAAAGGTTAGAGTTTCATAGGATTTCAACACAGTTTTTTCATTCAATTACATGGCATCAAGAAGACCTTCCTAATAGCCTAATCTTGCTTGTTTGCTTTAGAAAACCAACTGGCAAAGTGGCTAGATGGAGATAAAGTCAATCTTCATTTAAGCTACTTGGACATGGCAATAGCTTTTAGTTTCCTGGTAACATTCCACTATATTCCATTAATTGATGCATGTTTTAAGTACACAAGGTTTCTGTTGTTCACTAATCAAATATAACTTCTCAACAGAACAATTTAATATGTATACAACCCAATTTTAATTAATATAATTATAATAGATTGGAAGATGATAGCAAATGTTCTAGAAAGAGAGTCAAACTACAATTTCTATGCAAACATGTAAATATGTATTAAATATTAGGAAAAACACAATTCTGCACATTTTATTTAAAATGGCTCAGTAGTTCAATTTTGTCTTTATATTATAGGATTTCTTGGTTTTTTTCCAGTTTTGAATATTTTTCTACAACCCATAGATGGATAGGTAGATACAGTTTATCCATTTTTAAGTATTTGTTTTTGCTTATTTGTGTTTATTCCTTTTTTGTTGTTCAAAGCAATTGGAATTAAGTGACTTGCTCAGGGTCATACAGCTAGGAAGTATTAAGTGTCTGAGGCCACATTTGAACTCAGGTCTCCCTAATTTCAGGGCTGGTACTCTATACACTGCACTATCTAGCTGCCCTCTTGGAAAATGAAGTTATTGGTAATTTGTTGATAATCTTCTTTGCTCTAATCATATGGAAAATATCATATACATATTTGTATGTGTTTCTTAGATTTAGAATTTAAAAGAATGTTGTAGATCTCCTCTCTTTAGAAACAAGGAAAATGAGACTGAGAAAGATTGGGTCATCCCTTATATTGAAGTTATTTATATGCATATTTTTGACCCTTTCAAGAATCCAAGATCACTGAAGTGTGGGTCCCCATCTTGAATAACTTTAATTTACTACAGCTTAACTTAACATGAAAATTGTAAACTTTATAGTGTTTGATGTCATGGTTTTGATGAGAAAACTCCAATATGGTGTCACTGAGATTAAGTAGTTTGAATAAACATAAAGATAAAAGAAGAAAAAGTTTACACTTTTACTTTGCTTAAATCTGTTTTAACTCTGTGTTAGGCATATAATGCTTGCAACTTTTGATTGGATAAAACTTTTGACCAATAGTAAGAATCATTCTCCTTCCGCTGATTTATATAATCTAATCTTAGATAAATCTAATTTGTATCTTCTCTCAGTTTCTGGTCCCAATAAAGAAAGCTCCCTCTTAACTTCATCCAAATCTGCTATTAATAAATGACCCTGATAACTTCTCTACTACATTTGTATCTCATTAGGAATACCCCCCTCCAACAATCAGCATGCAGTACCTATTCTCAGCCAAGACCATTTTCAGGGCACATAATTTTGCTACCTGAATCCCAAATTTGAACATATTTTCTCTTCCTTCACTTCTCCCTTCCCCTTACCTTAGGCTCTGCATGTAGTGTGTGTTTGCCCGTTTTTGTCCATTTGCTACTCTGATTAATAATAAAGGTCGTGTTTGTAGCAGCTTCCCAAGTACCATATTCCTTTAAATTCCTGTGCCCATTTTTTTCCTTTGCTAAGCAATGAAGTTGAATAATATAAACATGATAAATATTCAATGAATATTTATTTAATAAATGAATAACCATCTTTGGAAAAGAATAACATTTCCTTTTAAGTTTAACGCTATCATCAGTAGTAAAATCTCTTACACTTTGTGGTAAGGTTTTTAAAAGATCAGTAGTTATAAAAAAACAAAACAAAACAATGTAGATCAGACCACATGTGTGTCAGTCTATGGAGTATTCACATTGTTACTCTTATCCCAAAAGTTCATTAGAAGGGTTATACCCCATGAACAAGAGGCTATCATCTTTTTCTTTTGACATCATGTGGTTGCCAATACTTCTATCTGTCCACTTTTTATCACTTACTTTTAGTACATTGTTATATTTTGCAGCTAACTCACACTCACAATGTAGTTCTCTTATTTTTCCTCTATGTGGTACTCATTTTTATTCTTCAGATGTGTTTTGTATCTTCTTGCTATATAACCACACAGGTAAAATGCTAGGAGTGAAATGATGGGTCTTTGTAGGCACTGGAAATTTGGGGTTAATAAAATAGTTTTTCAAGCTTCTGAAAAGGAATCCAGTCCACTATATTCATACTCCTCTTGAAGTCTATCGCTAAAACACTGTCCTTCTGTACTGCCTGAGCTTGATAAAGGCAATTTTGGACAAGTTTTATGTGGTATCCACCATATAAAAGTCTTTCCTGTGTAGATGGAGCAGCCATTCTCCTTTGAGTGATTACACATCTTTTGAAGGAGACTGCAATAGTATGGGGCTTTTGCAATCAACACAATATCATCTCCAAATTGTAACAACTGGGGAAACATCATATTTTGGGAATTTCTCTTCAACCTTAAATTTATACTAGATTTACTACATCACAGTGGAAAATATCTTTAGTAAATATATTTTACCCTATTTTATTATTCATGTGGTGTTCATTATGAGGTCATTGAACTGATTATTTCTGTTGTCATACTTTCTAAAAAATCCTATTAAATGCTCTTAATTCATAGCTAGATAGGGAATTCAAACTATATACATATATATATGTAACCATTTAAAATAATATCTTATTGAGAAAAATATTCTTTAAACTCTTATTTTCCATTTGCTAGTGATTAAAATATCAAAACTCAACCACAATTAAGGTTTAGTGGGGGGTTTTAAATATGATACAGTTTAAATAAGAATGATGCCTACTTTACACAAAAGATTTAAATAAATAAATTTTTATGCCCCAAGAAACAAATATATTAATTTATTACATTAGTTTATTACTTTAAAAGAATATTATTTTTAGTTACACTATTATAGTAATTGTTCATATTATTCTCATTCTGTTTGTTTTCATTATGTAATTCATGCTTCCCCAAATCCCTTAGAAACTCCCAAAAGCTTTCCCATACTTTCCCTTACTCTTATGCAGGTCTCAGGGAATGGGGCGGGGATGGGACAATGGAAAAAAAATGATTTTAGAACCCAAAGATCTATGTTCAAGTCCAAGATCTTCCACTTAATAGCTTGCATGATCTTGATCATTTCACATCTTCTCTGAGCCTTACTTTTATCACCTATAAAAATTAGCATAAGGATAGTTATGCTTTGTACCCAAGAGATTTTTTGTGAATGAAGGAAGGTTTTTTTTTGTTTTGTTTTTGCTTTTTTTTTTTTTTTTTTTTTCGCTGAGGCAGTTGGGATTAAGTGACTTGCCCAGGGTCACACAGCTAGGGAATGTTAAGTGTCTGAGACCAAATTTGAACTCAGGTCCTCCTGACTTCAGGGCTAGTGCTCTATCCACTGTGCCACTTAACTGTCCCAAAGGAAGTACTTTTTAAATTGAGTTGTTGCTTAGTTGTTTTCATTGATTTTCAATTCTTCATGTTACTATTTCTGTTTTCTTGAAAAAGATACTGAAATTGTTTGCCTTTTCTGTCTTCAGTTTATTTTATGGGTGAAAAAACTGATGCAAATAGGATTAAGTGATTTGCCCAGGATCACACAACTAATAAGTACAACACAACTAGCTAAGATACTAGAATAGTTTGCCATTTTCTTCTCCAGGTCATTTTACAGAATAGGAAACTGAGGCAAACAGGGTTAAATGAATTGCCCAGAATCACACAGAGTAAGTGTTTGAAACCAGATTTGAATTCAGGAAAATGAGTCTTCCTGACTTCAAGTGCAACACTCTCCATTGTGCTCCCTGGCTTACCTATTGTAAAGTGTGATTTATTAATGTCATTGGACAATTGAATAACTAATAATTTAGAAGCCTGTCAGCTTCAGAGTAGTTGGATAGATAGTAAAAGAATAAGGAATAATCCAGATTCAATCCCTCCTTATTGGGAGCCTGACTCTGGGCAAGTTCTATAATAACTTTCCTGATTTCAAATCTCAGCTCTGAAGCTAACTACATATATGCACTTAGACAAGTCACTTATCCTCAATGCACCTCTAACTCCTTATCTGTTAAAGCAATAGATTGGATTAACTAGCCTCTTAGCTCTAGATTTATGACATATAAAAATTGCAAGTCTAGCACTTTCTCCACAAAAGAATAAATTAATAAACTTTGAGGCATAGCCATTTTGTAGTATATTTCCTGAATTGGGATATCCTTGAATTTGAAATGACTTCAATTTATATAATAGGAGAGGTGGAAGCATTAGAGAAGTATTAGAGAATGGCACATGAGAGTTCAAGATAACAAGGCTCTCACTCAGTTGTTTCCATTACTCTTCTAGCAATTTGGCACTGCCGGACTTATAAGTTATTCAATTTGAAAAAGACCAGTTTTAAGTCATCTAATCTCTGTCTCTGTCCCTGTCTCTGTCTCTCTGTTTGTCTGTCTCTCTCTCTGTCTCTTTGTCTCTCAGTCTCTGTCTCTGTCTCTTTATCTCTTAGCTTCTGTCTCTCTGTCTCTGTCTCTCTCCATGTCCTCTCTCCCTCTC
>JAJPUD010011454.1:0-29379 GCA_023553655.1 Myrmecobius fasciatus | reverse complement strand
GTTTCCTGGTTCTGTTCATTTCACTTTTATCAATTAATAGAATTTTTTTCCTGTTTTTTTCTGAAATCTATTCATCTTTTCTTATTGCACAACAGTATTCCATTTCATTTTCATATCACAACTAGTTTAGCCATTTCCCAATTTATGAGCATCCCTTCAGCTTCCAATATTTTGCCACTATGAAATAGGCTATTATAAATATTTTACAATGCAAATGAAGGTGCCCTAGCCATACCAGACCTAAAACTATATTATAAAGCAGTGGTCATCAAAACTATTTAGAACTGGCTAATAAATAGAATTGTCGATCAGTGGATAGGTTAACTTCACAGGACAAAATATTCAATAACTACAGTAATCTAGTGTTTGACAAACCCAAAGACCCCAGTTTTTGGGATAAGAGTTCACTATTTGACAAAAACTGTTGGGAAAATTGTAAATCAGTATCACAGAAACTGGGCATTGACTCACACCTTACACTATATTACAATAAGATTGAAATATGTTCATGATTTAGAAATAGTGATATTATAAGCAAATTAAAAGAACAAAGGTTAGTTTATCTCTCAGATCTGTGGAAAAGGAAGGAATTTGTGGCCAAAAAAGAACTTGAGTACATTATAAAATGCAAAATGGATAATTTTTATTATATTAAGTTAAAAAGTTTTTTGTACAAACAAAACCAATGGAGACAAGATTAGAAGGCAATCAGTAAAGTGGAAAAAAATTTCCATCCAATGGTTCTGATAAAAGCCTCATTTCTAAAATATATAGAGAATTGACTCAAATTTATAAGAATTCAAGCCATTCTCCAATTGATAAATGGTCAAAGGATATGAATAGACAATTTTCAGATGAAGAAATTGAAACCATTTCTAGTTGTATAAAAAGGTGCTCCAAATCACTATTGATCAGAGAAATGCAAATTAAGACAAATCTGATATACCTCTCAGATTGGCTGAGAATACGGAAAAAAAGATAATGATGAATATTGGAGAGGTTGTGGGGAAAACTGGGACACTAATACATAATTGATGTGAACTGATTCAACCATTCTGGAGAACAATTAAGAACTATGCCCAAAGGGTTATCAGACTGTGCATATCCTTTGATCCAGCATTGTTTCTACTGGCCTGTATCCCAAAGTGATCATAAAGGAAGCAAAGGGACTCACATGTAGAAAAAATCTTTGTGGCATCCTTTTTTGTAGTGTCAAGAAGCTGGAAAGTGAGTGGATGCCTATCAGTTGGAGAATGGCTGAATAAATTATGATATATAAATGTTGTGGAGTATTATTGTTCTATAAGAAATGATCAGACAAATGATTTCAGAGAGGTCTTTAGACACTTACATGAACTGATGTTAAGTGAAATGAGCAGAACTAGGAGATCATTGTACATAGCAACAAAATTATATTATGATCAGTTCTGATGGATGTAGTTTTTTTCAACAATGAGAGGATTCAGGACAGTTCCAATGGTCTTGTGATGAAGAAAGGCATTTGCACCCAGAGAGAGGACAGTGGGAACTGAATGTGGACCATCATATAGTATTTTAACCCTTTTTTGTTGTTCTTTGCTTGCCATTTTGTTTTCTTTCTTATTTTTTTTTACTTTTTGATCTGATTTTTCTTGAACAGCATGATATTTTTTGAACTATGTATAGAAGAATTGCACATGTTTAACATATATTGGATCATTTGCTGTATAGGGGAGAGGGTGGGGGAAAAGAGGGAAAAATTAGAACACAACGTTTTGTAAGGGTGAATGTTGAAAATTTTACATGTATATATTTTGAAAATAAAAAGCATTAATTAAAATATGTTTTTGCACATTTTTAGAGGATCTTTTTAGGTACAGATCTAGCAGTGGTAGTGCTGGATCAAAGGGTATGTACTCTTTGATATTCATTAGGGCATAGTTCCAAATTACCCTCTAGAATGGTTGGATCAGTTCACAACTCCATCAATGATGCATCAGTATCCTAATTTCCCCAATTTTGTTCAACACTTATCATTTTCCTTTTTGTCATATTAGCAAATCTGATAGTTATGAAATAGTATCTCAGAGCTGTTTAGCATTTCTCTTATCAAATGTGATTTAGATCATTTCTTCATCTGAAACTTCCTATACATATCTTTTGACCATTTTTCAATTGGGAATGGCTTGTATTCTTATAAATTTGAATTAGTTCTTTTTGCATTTGAGAAATGAAATCTTTAACAGAGATATTTGCTGTGTCAGGGACAGTTTTCTGCTTTTCTTCTAATCTTGGTTGCATTAGTTTGTTTATACAACAACTTTTAATTTAATATAATGAAATTATCTATTTTGCATTTCTTTCTCTTGTTTGCCATGAATCTGTAACTCACATCTTCTCTATGAAATTGGATGTTATGTCACTTGGTGCATATATGTCTCCACTATTGATATTAGTGAACTATGGCACCTGTTAACAAGATATAGTGTTTTGTTCCTCATCTCTTTTAATTATATCTATTTTTTATTTTACTCTGTCTGAAATCAGGATTGCTCCCTTACTTTTTTTTTTCTTTTTTACTTCAGCTAAAATATAATAGATTCTGCTCTGGCAGCCTACATTTACTCTGTATGTGTCAATCTTCTTCAGGTGTTTTTGTATAAACATACATATTGTAGGATTCTTGTTTTTGATCCACTCTATTATGAGTACTCATTGACTCAGATTTAATGTAAATAGTAGTCATTTCTGCTTTGGCCAGAAACTCCGAGTGCCTTTCCCTCCCAGATTCATTCATTCTTTCATTTAAATAAATAAGTAAAATGATAAAATAAAATAAAATGATAATAAATAAATAAATAAATCTAAATAAATATTTAAATTTTTTTTGACTAACCTAACAAGGAGATTTTTGCCTCAATTGCTACCTTGCCTTAATCATTGAATGGGTGCAGTCCTAGTAAAACTGAAATTTGTTGAAGACCTTTGTTTAAAAAGGCCAAGGTCTCCCATTGCATCCATAGCCATCTCTAATCCTCTTATTCTAAAGCTGGCCATTAGGACTCAGATGGCTCTGGAAGGGAAAGTAAGGCAAGTGACCTTATACAGCTCTCCATCACTCAAATCCAATTCACTTGCATGTCATGGCATTACCTCTCTGATGTCATGGTCCTCTTTGAGAACAAAGGACAATCTACTCCCATTTTATGGAACAGTTTATCTCATTCACATTCATAATTATGGTTACTACCTCTGTATTTTCCCCATCCTATTTCTTCTCTTATTTATATCTTCTTTCCTTTCACCTTTTCCCACATTACTAGTGTTTTGTTTTTGTTTTCTGTCTGTCCTAGATCTGCTGTACTTTGATCAGTCTCTTTTCTTTTTAATTAATCTCCTCCCCTCATACTTCCCTGTCAGGTAAGAAAGATTTATATATTCAATTGTATGTACACACACACACACACACACACACACACACACACACACACACACATGCATACTCTCTTTGAATCAAAACTGATGAGAGTAAAATTTAAGCAATGCCCATTGCCTATCCTCCCATTTTCTCTTCCACTGTAATAAGATTATTGAATCTCTTGATGTGAAATAATTTACCCCATTCTACACATTCTGCCTTCTCTCTTTACCCATTGTACTCCTCTTTCTGATCCCTTGATTATTTTTTGTGTCATTTTCTCAAATCCACCTTCATAGTTTTGTAATTTGGGGATAATATTCTTTGGAATTTTTTTTGAGATATCTTTCCTGAGGTTATTAGTTGATTCTTTCAATGATTGTTTTGCCCTGTGATTTCAGGACTTCAGAGCAGTTTTTTTTAATTAATATGTGAAAGATTCTGTCTGTATCCTCCTTTTAATTATGGCTTTCAGTAGTCTAATAATTCTCAGATTATCTCTTCCGTATGTATTTTCCAGGTCAGTTATTTTTCTTATGAAATATTTTATTTTTTTTCATTATTTTTAATTCTTTTGAATTTGTTGATTGATCCTTAATGTCTCATAAAGTTATTTGTTTCCATTTGCTCAATTCTCACTTTTATGCAGTGATTTTCCTCAATTATTTTTATATTTCCTTTTGCATTTGACCAATTGTACTGTTTAAGTTCCTGTTTTCCCTTTCACTTAAATTAGAGTCCTGCTCCTGAGGCAGAAGATGCCCTGTCTCAGGTTTCTTGTGCTAGTGGCTGCAGACTCTGGTTGTTTACCTGATGCTGCACTGATATTGGTCTGAGGTAAATGTAAGAACCTTGTGCGGTACAGAGGGAGTGAGATAAAGAGTGGCTAGTATTGCTGGAACCCTTAGAAGTCTGGCAGCTTATCTGATGCTGAGTTAGAGTCCTAGTGCTGGTGTTTTACATGTGCTGAAGCCAGGAAGGTGTTTCCTCTGTTTTCCTGGGGCTATACTGAAGCATATGGTGCTCTAGCCAATGAATTATTTCCATTCTTCTGACTATGATGAGGCATGTGTGGGTTTTTGTTATTGGCGTTTGTTCTACCATATTTTGGCTCATTATCTCCCACTGGTTTGCTGAAGTGGAGCTTGTTGTTAGCTTGCTGAGACCCTTCTTGTCCCAGATTGTGCTCCTCTTTTAGCTGAAGGAGAAAGAACTTCTTGCTGAAAGATAAAAGATTGCATCATCCCATCTTTTTGCTGGTTCTGGTATTCCAGGATTATTTTTGCAGTGCTATTTTATGGTTGTCTGGAGGTGAATATGGGAGAATTACAGCTTTTTTTTTTTTGCTTTTTTTTTTGCTTACTTCACCAGTTTGGTTCCCAGAAGTTCAGATGCCTCTTTTCTGTTTTTGTTAGAGTTAGTCTCACATAGGTGGTACTAAATTGGAAGGGAACACTCTTCAGTATCTCATCATTCTCTTTACTTAGCTATCTATATACAGACAAACTAGTGCATGCCTACTCTTAAGCTGAAGCCTTCCATATTTTAAGTTAACTGCAAAATAACTGAGCAATTCAATGAATTTGGTTATCATGAAATAATAACTTCCCATGGGGATTTGGAAGCCTGTAGCTATATTTTCTTTCTCAGAATAACCCTAGGCCATGAAGCTACTTGGTTACTGAAGCCTTCATACATTTTAAGCATTACAATGAAAATATTCTGCTTCTCTGAAGTTGAGTTTTATTTGTGGCATACCTTAAGAATTTCTTTAAAAAATAAAAATTCACAGTTTTTAAGTGTCATTAATAAGTCCTCTTTTGCATTGTGGATATACATCATGCTTGTTGAATAGGTTTAATGGGGATTAAAATATTTGATTTTTATTCAAAAGAGGATTCTTAATCTAATACCTTAGTGGGACACACACTTAGTGGAACCCCCTTCAGTCTCTTGTGTGAGTTGATTCAACATAGCATTGGTCTCACCAATTTGTCTTCTAGTTTGGGCATGACTGTTAAATTAGTCCTGGACTCAATTTCTACTGGGCAGAATCATGAATGTAATTATTAATGGTTATTTTCTATTCCTTAGGGTAACCTGGATGCAAAACCAGACATTTTTCTTCTGAATCTTTTAAGTTTATCAGATCAGTCTCCAAATTGTCCACTCAATATGGAAAAGCAAATCAACAACAACAACAAATATTGCAGAGGCAAAAATACATGGTCATTATCCACTGGGAGAAAAATGGCCAAAGTTTATCTCCTTATAACATTGTTTCATGACAAATGCCATACAAAGAAGTAAAACAAGAGTGAATAGGAGGCAGCAAAAATGGCTAAGGCCCTATTTATTATTCTTTTTTAAACATCAATGAGCTTCAGTGTCTTTGCAAGCATTTCTATTACACTTCATCAAAATACTCCATTTGAGGAAAATCCCATCACACATACTTTGAGTATGATCAATTTCTTTATTATAGTAGTTTGGAAATACCATTTAAAAGGCTGTCACACCAGAGCTCATAATATGGAAGTTTCTACCATGCTAGTAGAACAGGATTTTGTCAGACTCTAGAAATGTCGATTTCTGGTAGATGCAGTTTGAAGGAAAGAGTAGTTTCTGTCACACAGATTTTCCCTGAAGTGATACTTGGGGGCAAGACAAAGATTGGCAACTCTGAACTACTCTGGTACCTAGGTAAGGTATAATTGAAAGGCTATGGGGGATGGCTTTGTTGTATCAGTGAGATGTGGGGAGAAGAGCTTCTTAAAAGATGACCATTGGCATAGATGGAGGCTTCATTCATTTGGGCAGACAAGATAATTGTGACCAAAGAGTGGGGAATTTTTAATCACCAATAAACTTTCCCTGACTGAGAATATAAGAAATTGTTATGTTATTTTAATGACCCCAAACTTGACTATGGAATACAATCCCCAAATTACCTAATTACGGAATTACCTACTCATTTTTCCATATGGATTTGGGACTATATGGAATATACAGTCTGAAGAATTGAAAATGAAAATATTCTTTAGAGAACAATCAAGACACACCATCAGAATAATATGAAACACTTTATAAAAATGCATTATGCAATTATAAACATGTTACACCAATGAATTATAGCAATTATATAAAAATATCATCAAATAAATGTATCTGGGGGAAGAAACATCAAAGGACAACATCTAAAACGTTTCTGGTAAGTGCAAAAGAAGAGGAGTCATGTTGCAACTCAGTAATTTTCAATATTGGCATAGATCTTTGGTTTAACAGTTCACAATTTACTGGTTTCTATTTTCTTTACTTAAAGAAAATGAAAATTTTATTCTTTACTATTCTGAACTATTTATTTTCAGGTGGGGAGCTATTCTCAGTATGAATGCATTTTCTCAATTTTTTTCTGAATATGAAACAAATTAGAAAAATCACAAAAGTTTAATCAAAACTTCTGATGCATGAAAGCCTTTGATACAATAGTTCCATGTATTGTTCACATGGATTCCATAAGGTCCATTTCTACATATAAGTTTCTTTAAAGTATATCATTGGGTATGACTCTTATACAAACTGTCTATAAAAATTTAAGAGATGGCTTGCTGGTATAGAGGCTTGCTGGATGGAGTAAGGAAGATCTGAATTCAAATCCAGTTTCAAATACTTAATTAGCTTGTGACCATGGGAAATTTACAAGCTTTTTTTAAGTTTTTTTTTTTCATTTATGAAGTAGTTAGTATAATAGTAACTACATCCTAGGTTTGTTATAAGTATCAAATAAATTGATAATTGTAAAGTATTTAGTGTGACCTTTTTCAGGGTCACATAGTATAAATTTATGAGGCCAGATTTCAACTCAGGAAAATAAGTTTTCTTCCAGGTTTAATGCACTATCCACTGTGCCAATTAGCTGGTGATATATTATTACTATTATTTTTATTTAGTTGGAGTTAGATTACCATTTATTTATTTATTTATCACACAGATAGATTAGTATCTGTGTGAGCCTGGACAAGTCATTTATGTTATCTGCCTCTGTTCCCTCATTTGTAAAATGATATTTCCCTGTAGCCTAATAGGACCTACCCCTCAGGGTTATAATATATTTTGCAAAAATAAAAGTGTCCTAGAAATTCTAGCTATTATTATCATAAATGGTGTTATTGTTCAGAGAGGCTTTTTATCTAATATTACCAGTTATACAACATCATAGGCTGTATCTATCATCTATCTATCCATCTATCTATCTATCTATCTGTCTATATCTTAGTTAACAAAAATCAGGAAAATGTAGGGAAAATTCATATTTGAAATATCTATAATAATTTTCCAGTGATACCTTGAGCTGCTAACCATTTAACTGAAGTATTTTTATGATCTTCATATTAAAAACAAAACAAAAAATAGACATCTGGCAGAATATGAACTGCTTCTGAGAGCAGCTCACCTATAAGTTTTCCATGACAGGTGTTCTACAAAACTTATCTAAGATTTATATGATTGCCTAGACTAATGTGCATAGCACCAGGTTCAACTTTTATATTTCTGGTGAATCAGATCATATGAATATTAATACTTTTTGCTCCCCTATATGTTACTTGGAAAGATTCATGATCTTTCTAAGAAGTTTGACTCACATCTGATTCTTTTGACTACATTTTCGATAATTGTCAGCCTATGAATATATACCATTAAATTCCAATGTTGTAAAAACTTCCAAAAATATTTCTAGTTGAGTCAATCCCTAATCTCTTCTTCAAGCTGAGAAATTAGAAAAGAGAGAGAAAAAGAAAAAGAAAATCCATCTGGACCTTTGATGCAGAGTTACCATGGAAGCAGGCAATAATTTTTGCTGGAGACATGAGAAAAATGACTTGCCATTTAAAAAAAAAAACAGATGAAGAACTCTGGAGTTTGGAAAAAGAAATCCCCTTCCAATATATAGTTTTATGAAGACAAAGATGATTTTCCTGTGAGCCAGGAGGCTTGGACTGATTTCAAAATGGTCAAGTTTTATCTCTAGCTGATGATAAATCAAACCTTTCTTCCATATTGTTTTCTCTTGAAGACAGTGTGTAATACTGAAGAGTTGGCTTAATTCTTCAAACGAACAAAAGTGATGATTATGGGTATTATTTACATCAGGAGCTGGCAGCATTAAATTACTTTTTACTATAGAATTAATTTATATTTTTTGAAGGTTATGTTAACAAACATTATCAAAGATGCATACTCTAAAGACCTCACTCTCTTTTTCTTTCAGGTTCAAATTGGGGAAAAATGAAATACTTGCCAGTCAAACAACATTTAACATAATGATGTTTATTTTGTCCTAACACAGCAAACATATACAATGAAAATATGTCATTATCTTCAGCTTTGGTAGATATGGCTTCCCCTACTTCCTAACAAAAATACATTTGGTCAGCATGCCATCAAGTTCTGGTGATTTATGTGGTTTTAGTGATCTACCAAGTCTTAGAAGCCTAGATACTCTTGAATGTTTATGCCCATAGATAATCAGAAAGTTATATGAGGGGAGCCAGGTCCAGTCAGATCCCAGAACTAGTTTTGTCATTTTTTAAGTAAACTTCTCTGTTTTATAGGTGAGAGGAAAGAAGCATCAGTGGAACAGATATGATCAAATATTATTAGAGAACATTTAGGAAAGCAATCAGTGGTCATAATGAACCAATATCGCAACATCAAGCAAAGGTCATGTCCAATAAATTTAATTTCCTTTTCTCAAAGAAAATTGTAGAAGTAGTAGTGCAGCATAGTGTCAAAAATTCTGATCCTAGAATTATGTAGATCTTGGGGCTGAAATTTTGTTTCTAATTCTCTTCTATGAAGTTAAAGCCTTTTGAAAGTTCAGTTTCTTCATTTATAAAATAAAAATAATGAAAACCTGTCATATGTATCTCACAGGATTGTTATTTAGATGAGTTGAAATAATGTGGGTAACCTGTTTTTGTACCCAACCTGTGATTTCATCCATGTAGATAACTCCTAGTAAGGAAACACCCTCCACCTAAGAAGATAAGCATTTGCTCTGTGAGTTACTATTTCAGAAAGCTGCCTTGTTTAGTTACAGCTTATATGAAATATTATATATATATATATATATATATATATATATATATATAATCCTTTGTGAGATTAACGTGTTATATATATAGCTCATCTAGATTTTATCAGTTTTTGACAAAAATCTTAATGATATTCTTATGAAAAATATAGACTAGACAATTATACACACATATGTATATATCACATATATGCATCAAATATATACAGCATATGCATACATATGGATTTTATATTTACATACATGTGTATGTATCAAAGTATTTTAATGCTGAAACCCAAATAATAACCATTACAATAATAATAAAACAGATTAAAAAGCATTAACTAATTAAATAATTAGTAAAATAACCCAAGGATCTGTATTGGGCCTTATGTTGTGCAATTCTTTTAAAAATTAATGACTTGGATATATGGAGGAGTAGGGAGGAAATGGTTTGCTAATTAGATTTATTGATGGTATAAAGTTGAGGATAGTCAATATGTTGATTTCAGAGTTGGAATCTCAACATATCCTACAAGGTATAATATTGAGTTAAATCAAATAAATGCTAATGGGCATAAATAAACTTTTTATGTAGTTGTTTTTTTATTAAAGCTTTTTATTTATAGAACATATGAGTTATTTTTCTACATTGACCTTTGCAAAAATTTGTGTTCCAACTTTTTCCCTCCTTTCCTCCACCTCCGCCCCAGGTGACAGGTAGTCTAATACATGTTAAATATGTTAGAATATATGACAAATCCAATATATGTATACATATCTTTATCTTGCTGCATGAGAAAAATCACATCTAGAAAAAGAAAAAAAAAACAACCTAAGAAGGAAAACAAAATGCAAGCAAATATTTACAGAAAGTGTTAAAATGCTATGTTGTGGTCTACACTCAGTTCCGACAGGCCTCTCTCTGGATGCATATGACTATCTTCATTGCTGAACAATAGGAACTGGCTTGAATCACCTCATTGTTGAAGAGAACCATGTCCATCAGAATTGATCATCACGTAATATTGTTGTTGCTGTGTATAATGATCTCCTGGTTCTGCTCATTTCACTTAGCATCAGATCATGTAGGTCTCTCCAGGGCTCTCTTAAATCATCTTGTTGGTCATCTTTTACAGAACAATAATATTCTATAACATTCATATACCATAATTTATTCAGGCATTTTCCAATTGATGGGCATCCATTCAGTTTCCAGTTTCTTGCCACTACAAAAAGGGCTGCCACAAACATTTTGCCCACATGGGTCCCTTTTCCTCTTTTAAGATCTCTTTGGGATACAAACCCATAAGAAACACTGCTAGGTCAAAAGGTATGCACAGTTTGATAACTCTTTGAGCATAGTTTCAGATTGTTCTCCAGAATGATTGGATCTGTTCACAGTTCCACCAACAATGTATCAGTGTCCCAGTTTTCCCACATCCTTTCCAACATTTGTCATTTTCTTATCCTATCATCTTAGCCAATCTTACAGGTGTGTGATGGTATCTCAGAGTTATCTTAATTTGCATTTTTCTGATCAATTAGTGATTTGGAGCACTTTTTCAAATGACTAGAAATAGCTTCAATTTCTTCATCTGAAAATTTTCTACTACTATCTTTTGACTGTTTATCAATTGGAGAATGGTTTGAATACTTATAAATTTGAGTTAATTCTCTATATATTTTAGAAATGAGGCCTTTATCAGAACCTTTGAATGTAAGAAAGCTTTGCCAATTTATTGCTTCCCTTCTAATACTGTATGCATTAATTTTTTTATACAAGGACTTTTTAACTTAATATAATCAAAACTATCTATTTTGTGATCAACAATGATCTCCAGTTCTTGTTCGGTCATACATTCCTTCTTCCACATAATTGAGAGGTAAACTATCCCATGTTCTTCTAATTTGTTTATAATATCATTCTTTATATCTAGATTATGAACCCATTTCAACTTTATCTTGGTATATGGTGTTAGATGTGGGTCAATGCCTAGTTTCTGCCACACTAATTTCCAATTTCCCCAGAAGTTTTTGTTAAATACTGAATTCTTATCTCCAAAGCTTGGATTTGTCAAACACTAGATCGCTGTAGTCATTGACTATTTTGTCCTGTGAAGCTAATTTATTCCACTTATGAACTACTCTGTTTCATAGTCAGTACCACATGGTTTTGATGACTGCTGCCTTAATATAATTTTAGAATTGGTAAAGCCAGGCCAACTTCATTTGATTTTTTTTCATTAATTCCCTTGATATTCTTCACCTTTTGTTCTTCCAGATGAATTTTGTTGTTATTTTTTCTAGGCCAGTAAAATAATTTCTTGGGAGTTTGATTGGTATAGCACTAAATAAATAGATTAACTTAAGTAATATTGTCATTTTTATTATATTCACTCAACCTATCCAAGAGCACTTGATAGTTTTCCAATTATTAGATCTGACTTTATTTGTGTGGAAAGTGTTTTGTAGTTTTGCTCATATAGTTCCTGACTTTCTCTTGGCAGATAGATTCCCAAATATTTTATACCACTGACATTTATTTTAAATGGAATTTCTCTTTGTATCTCTTGCTGTTGGATTTTGTTAGTGATGTATAAAAATGCTGATGATTTATATGGATTTATTTTGTATCCTGCAAAGCTGCTAAAGTTGTGTCTTATTTCTAATAGTTTTTAGTTGATTCTCTAGGATTCTCTAAGTATATCATCATATCATTTGCAAAGAGAGATAATTTGGTTTACTCATAAACTGTTTTTATAATTTGAATCTCATTTTCTTCTCATTGCTAAAGGTAGCATTTCTAATACAATATTAAATAGTAATGGTGATAGTGGGCAACCTTGTTTCACCCTGATCTTATTGGTAATGGTTGCAGTTTATCCCCACTACATATAATGGGGATATGGGGATGATTTTCTTTTATCTCTTTGCTAATATTTTATTTAAGATTTCTGCATCAATATTCATTAGTGAGATTAGTCTATAATTTTCTTTCTCTGTTTTTGTTCTGCCTGGTTTAGGTATCAGTGCCATGTCTGTGTCATAACAGGAATTTGGTAGGAGTCCTTCATTCCCTATTTTTTTCAAATAGTTCATATAGTATTGGAGTTAATTGTTCTTTAAATGTTTGGTAGAATTCACATGTAAATCCATCTGGTCCGGGGGGGGGGTGCTGTGGTTTCTTAGGGAGTTGATTAATAGCTTGTTCTATTTCTTTTTTCTAAAATGGGAATGCTTAAGTAATTTATTTCCTCTTCTGTTATTCTGGACAATCTATATTTTTGTAGGCATTTCTCCATTTCACTTAGGTTATCAAATTTATTGGAATAAAATTAGGCCAAATAACTCCTAATTATTGCTCAAATATCTTCTTCATTGGTGGAAAATGCTCCATTTTCATTTTTGAGATGAATAATTTGATTTTACTCTTAAGTTTTTCTAATCAAACTAACTAGAGGTTTATCTATTTTGTTTTGTTTTTTTCATAAAACTGACTTTTGGTTTTACTTATTAATTCAATTTTGTTTTACTTTCAATTTTATTAATCCCTCATTTTATTTTTAGGATTTCAAGTTTTGTATTTGATTTGGGAGTTTTAATTTTTTCTTTGTCTAGCTTTTTAGTTGCAAGCCCAATTCATTCATTTTCTCTTTCTCTTTTTTATGTAAGTAAGCATCTAGAGATATAAAATTTCCCCTTTTTACCACACTTTGGCTGCATCCTATAAATTTTAGTATTTTATCTCATTGTAGTCATTCTCTTGGATGAAATTAGTAATTGTGTCTGTAATTTGCTGTTTCACTCATTCATTCTTTAGGATGAGATGATTTAGTTTCCAGTTGATTTTTGGTCTATTTTCTCCTGGCCTTATATTTATTTCATGCATTTAATATTTCTGCCTTTCTGCATTTGATTTTGAAGTTTTTATGCCCTAATACATGGTCAATTTTTCTCTAAGTTATATGTACCACTGAGAAAAAAGTAAACTCCTTTCTGCCTGCATTTAATTTCTTCCAAAGACTTTTCTGACATTTTGTTTACCTACTTAATTTCTTTTTTTTAATTTAAATTTGTTTATTTTTTGTGGTTTGATTTATCTAGTTCTGAGAGAGCAAAGTTGAGATTCTTCATTATTATAGTTTTGCTGTCTATTTCTTCTTGCATCTATTTGACTGTCTTCTCCAGGATTTTGTATGCTATACCACTTGGTGCATATATGTTTAGTATTCATATTGCTTCATTATCTATGGTATCCTTTAGGAAGATAGTTTCCTTCCCTGTCTCTTTTAATTAGCTCTATCTTTGCTTTTACTTGATCTGAGATCAGGATTGCTACATTTGATTTTTTTTTTTTTGTTCACCTGAATTATAATACATTCTCCTCCAGCCCTGTACTTCACTCTGTATGTATCATTATGCTTTAAATGTGTTTCTTGTAAATAAAATATTTTTGGATTCTGGCTTTTAATCCAATCTACTATCCATTTCCGCTTTATGGGAGAGTCCATCCCATTCACATTCACATTTTAACTAATTCTGTATTTCTTGCCATCTTATTTACCTTATGTTATGCTTTTCCCTTTCCTATCTCCCTTCCCTCCTTCCTCGTATTTTGCTTTTGATGACCACCTCTCTCAAACAGTCCTTCCCCTTTAGAGCCCTTCACAATTTTTTTATTCACCTTTCCCCTAATTCTTCTGTTTACTCTTCTATTAGTCTTTCCCTTTCTTTTCCCCCTTTCTCTCCTACTCCCCTATAATGGGAGAGAAATTTCTTTATGATAACAAATATGTCTAATATTCTTTCTTATAGCCAAATTTATTGAGAGTAAGATTCACACAGTGCTCATCCCCCTTCCTTCTTTCCCTCAATTATAATAGGCTTTTTTTCCTCTTTATGACATGTAATTTCCCTTATTTTACCTCTTTTTCCCTCTTCTTCCAATATGATCCCTTTTCTACCTCTAATTTCTTTTTCATATTATCATAATAAGATCAAATTTTACCTGTATTCTCTAAGTATACCCATAGCAGAAATATAGTTCTCAAGAATATTTTCCTTTTTAACTTTTTCTGCTTCTCTTGAGTTCTGTGTTTAGAGATCAAAGTTTTTGTTCAGTTCTGGTCTTTTAATTAGAAATAGGTGAAATTCACCTATGTCATTGAATGTCCATCTTCTTTCCTGAAAGATAATGCTCATGTTAGCTGGATACCTTATGTTTGGCTGTAATTCCAGTTCTTTTGCTTTTTGGAATATCAGATTCCAGGCCCATCAATTCTTTAGAATGGAAGCTGCTAGGTCCTGAGTAATCCTAATTGTGCATTCTCAATATTTAAATTGTTTCTTTCTGGTTGCTTGCAATACCTTTACCTTGGTATGATAGTTCTGAAATTTAACGACAATATTCCTTGGGTATTCAATTTTGGGGTCTCTTTCAGGAGGTGATTGGTGGATTATTTCAATGGTTATTATATTGCTAAACCATCAGAGTAGTTTTCTTTTATGATTTCCTGTAAGATGATGTCTAGGTTCTTCTTTTTCATCATGGCTTTCAGGAAGCTGTAAAATCCTTAGGTTGTCTCTCCTAGATCTATTTTCCAGGTCAGTTGTTTTTCCTAGGAGATATTTTATAATTTTTTTCTATTTTTTCTTTTTTTTTGTTTTTGTTTGACTTATTCTTGAAGTCTTATTGAGTCATTCACTTCGATTTGTTCAATTCTAATTTTTAGTGTATGTTCTTCAGTTATATTTTTTAGCCCCTTATGCAATTGGCCAACTGAATTTTTTGTTCATTGCATTCTTTTTCCATTTCACCAATTTTGTTTTTCAGTGAATTAGTGTCTTTTTAATATCTCTTTTATAGGGCATTACATCCTTCTTGTAATGATCCCATTCCATTTCCCTATTTTTTCTCTAACTGTTTTAAGATCCTTTATGCAATCTTTGAAGAAAGCCTTGTGAGATAGGGACCAGCTCATGTCTCCTTTTGGAGCTTTTTCTGGAGTTGCTTTACCTTTAGGGACCTCTGTTCTCTCTCTCCATAAAAGCTGTCTATGGTGAGAGTTCTTTTTCTTTTTTATTCATTTTTTAAAGGCTTGAGGTCTTTTCAAGGCAAAGGAGGGACAGCTGATTTAATTTGTTTTGGATCAGTTCTGCTGATTGAATGATTTCAGGTGCTTGGCAGTTCTTCTGATTGATTGATTGCTTTAGGGTGCTGTGTAATGGCAGGTAGTTCCAGTGCTCCTCAGGAGCTCAGTGGTTCACAATCTACCCCCCACAGAAGGCAGATATGCCAATCCTCCTGCTTACAATCAGGACACTTTGAACCAAGAGGCCAACAGAATACCCCAAAGTTCATGGAAGCCAAGACCTCTGCTCCAGCTCCCTCTCCTGGTCTCCCCACACTGCAGTCTGGGCTTGGCAAACTCTCTCCCTGCCTGATTGAAGTAGTCCTGTTCTGAAGTTCTTCCAAGCAAACTTTTTCTAGAAATGTATTGTACTACAGATATTTGTGGATTCTTTGACTTCCAAACCAGTGTAGAGGTTTCATCTGCTGTTGGTTTGAGGGAAGGTTAGAGGAGGTCACAGAGAGTCACATCTGCTTTCTGCCATCTTGGCTCCCTGCAACATAAATCCATAACTAAACTTTTAAATGTGAGTTTAAAAAATAATTTCACCAATATAAAACTGGAGATAAGTGGCTAGATATTAGTTTGACTAGTGTTATGTTCAGTTTGGGATGACTCATAGGAAGAACATCCAAAGTTAGAGGACAACAACAATGATGAAGGATTTTGAAGTCATACCACAAAGGGATCTCATGAGGGAAGGTGTATAATCTTGAGAAAAGAAGACTCTTTATGAATGTACTTGATATCATCAAGTAGTCAAGACTTGTTTTACTTTGTGCCAAAAAAACATAAGGAAGAAAAGAACACTAAATGGATAAAAAGACAAATTTAGACTTTATATAAAGAAGAGAAGGAAAAAAAAACCTAATAATCAGACCTTTGAAAGTAAAATTATCTTGCAAGAGAGGGAGTGAGCTACCCCTTACGAAAGATTGGTACATAAGCATCGGGCTAATTAGGCATATTTTAGAGGGGAGACTTATGTATGTATGATTCATATTAGATGATCTCTGATGTTCCTTCCAATGATGAGATTATATAATTTTATATCAATCGATCTACCTATCTAATTCTATTATCTAACTATTTAAAGATTTTGCATAGTTGATCCTTTTTTTTTTTTACAAAAGTTCTCTATGTAAATAGAATCATATAAAGAGTGGTGCAGTGAATTGAAGGTGGTCATGGAGTCATGCAGTCAAGAAAATTTGAGTTCTAATCTTGCCTCAGATATACTTTCTACATGAACCATTCAAATCACTGATTTTCTGTTTCAATTTCCTCATCTCCAAAATAATAATTATAATAGTACCTCTGAGAGCATGTACCTTCCAGAGTTGTTGTGAGGAACATGTGAGATACTATTTGTAAAAGATTTTGAATACTTTATAGCACTATATAACAACTATTTTTACACAAAACAATCAATTAAATTATTACTTAAGGAAAAACTATGGTGGTTCTTTAGCAGAGTGGAAATTATTCTTCTAAAAATGAAAAACACTTTTAATTTGTAAAATATTTTGGCTACAATGTATCAGTGTCCCAGTTTTCCCACATCCCCTCCAACATTCATCATTATCTTTTCCTGTCATCTTAGCCAATCTTATAAGTGTGTAGTGGTATTTCAGAGTTGTCTTGATTTGCATTTCTCTGATCAATAGTGATTTGGAGTACCTTTTTCATGTGACTAGAAATAGTTTCAATTTCTTCATCTGAAAATTGTCTGTTCATATCTTTTGACCATTTATCCATTGGAGAATTGCTTGAATTCTTATATACTTGAGTCAATTCTCTATATATTTTAGAAATTAGGCCTTTATCAGAACCTTTGAATGTAAAAATGTTTTCCCAATTTATTGCTTCCCTCCTAATCTTGTCTGCATTAGTTTTGTTTGTACAAAAACTTTTTAACTTGATATAATCAAAATTATCTATTTTGTGATTAGTGATGATCTCTAGTTCTTCTTGGGTCACAAATTCCTTCTTCCTCCACAGATTTGAGAGGTAAACCATCCTACATTCTTCTAATTTGTTTATAATATCATTCTTGATCTCCAGATCATGAATCCATTTTGACCTTATCTTGGTATATGGTGTTAGGTGTGGGTCAACTAGTTTCTTCCATACTAGTTTCCAATTATCCCAGCAGTTTTTTTTCAAATAGTGAGTTTTTATCCCCAAAGCTGAGGTCTTTGGGTTTATCAAACACTGGATTACAATTGTCATTCACTATTTTGTCCTGTGAACCTAACCTATTCCACTGATCAACTACTCTGTTTCTTAAACAGTACCAAATGGTTTTGATGACCACTGCTTTATAATATAGTTTTAGATCTGGTACAGCTAGGCCACCCTCATTTGAAAAAGCAGTTAATTTTCAAAATTAAACTATATTCTCATGGTTTAAAAAAAGTGATAACACAGTATTGAATCACAGGAAATACTGTCTTACAGATCACAAATGGAAACTGTACTTAGTTTATTCACATACTGATCCAAAAATTTAATTTTCTTTGACTTGTTAATTTCAGAGTCTTACCTATTGAGAACAAATTTGTAATTGTATGCCTATAAGGAAAAAAAAAATCAATGTTAAAGTTTTACGAAAGGGCCATAATGGATTTGTGGCTGGATGAAGCATTTGATATCATAGTAAGAATTGAGACTCTGAAAGAGCACCTTGATTGTCTGATTGTAGCTTGATTGTATTTCAGCAAGAAGTAGGATGAACTCAACTTCTGACTTAACCAAAAGACAAAATAGAGTTTTGTCCTCAATTACATTTAAACTTTCCTGAGACCCATAATCTGGGGATTGGCCCTTTGAAAATGTTCTGAAAATTTAAGGATAGGGGGAATTTTTCATCAAAGCACCAGGTGGAGGCTGCCCTGCCCTAAAAGGAGACAGGAAGAAGATGTCTAAGAGTTCTTATCTATAACTTTTCAATATATATCACGTAAGAGCATAATAGTAAATCAGTACATTCTTTCAAGGAGGTGGGAGACTGTTTTCATTTTTCTTGGTATCCCCAGCTTAGTATGGTGCTTTAAACATTGTACATAATTATTATAATAAATTCATATTTTAAAACATTAATGGATGCATGTCAACTTGACTTGGTGTGTTACAAAAGCAGTTAAATATCTACCATCTGTACCGCTGGAAGATCATGCCTTTCTGAGCATGCCTCTTCCTCTTCCTGCCCTTATTAGAACTTTTATTTTCTTTGAAACAAACTTAGAAAAGCTAATATTTGTAAGAATGCTTTAGCAGAAAGTCTCTGGTATTTTAGGGCATGCATTTCTAATTTGGGCTTAAGTTTTGGATATAACCTAGCTCCCAAATAATAATATCAAAAATAGGAAGGGAAAGCAAGGCAAGAAAAGGCAAGTCAAGGCAAAGTAAGGGAAGGGAAAGAAAGAGATGAGAAGGCAATGGAAGAGAAGAGAAGGGAATGAAGTGAAAAGCAAATCAAAGGAAGGCAAGGGAATGCAAAAAAGGGAAAGAAAAGCAAGACAGAAGAAGGAAAGGCAAGAGAAGACAAGAAGAAGAAAGAGAAGAAGGAAGGAGGCAAGGGAAGGAACTGAAAGGGAAAAAGACAAGGGAAGGGAAGGGAACGGAGGGGGGAAAGAAAAGGAAGGGAAAGGAAAAGAAGAGAAAGAAAGAGAAAACAATGAAACCATTTCTTGTCTTCATGCAGCTTTACATTTTTTAAGCAGAAGCTCATGTTCTGCCTTGACTACCTAACATGCAACAGAGAATAATATTGAAATAGAGATTAAATCAGCCTAATCAGATAAGTGCTATTCTAATCAAACAATTTCATTATAGTTATATTTAACAGTTTGCCATATTTTCCATAGCTAATGAAATGAAAATATCTTAAAAAGGGTTATAAATGGAATGATTTCTGCCAGTTGGAAGCAGTTAAGACATTGGGTGATACCTCCATAGATGCTCTCAGGAAGCACTTTTGTTCTTGTTAATGTCAGAGGATTTGATTGATGATGGATTTTAGTAGTGTGTTAGGTCACTTGGCTCCAGTGAGCTTTCAAGATCTTTTTTAAAGCACTCTTTCCATAGTGATGAATGAGGCTGAATTTTTCTTAGACCTTTGACTTAAGCCCCACAAAGAAAGAGTATAGCTCTAAATAAGGGCAAAAGATTCAGATAAATGATTCCATGAAATTGTTCTTGATTGATGCTTCAAGGACCTTATGGAAGAATTGATTGGGAAAGATAGGTTTCAGTAGAAGGAATCTAGTAATAGATAAGAGAAAAAGATCAATAAGTTAGTTAGGTCAATGGAAAAAAATACTTGCAATGGAGAATGTATTTTCAATTAAAATTCAGCTTAATCAGCAATTACATATTAAACTATTAAAATACAGGGCACTGTGTTATATGCTGGACATATAAATAGGACACAAAATCTAACCACATAGAACTTTCAGTCTAATAAGAGGTTAGAAGATCTATATAAGTGAATATAATAGACAGAAGAATGTTCAATACAAAGAAGAATCCAGAAAAATTGCACAGAAAGGCTTCATGGGAAAAAATAGCATTGTTTTGAACTTGGAGGAAAGAAATCAGAATATAATAGTTAAGGACTGAATTCTGCATTATAGCACATTTGAGCAACCCTAGCAATCCTAGTTTCAATCCATAAATTCTTATATCTGAATTTAGAAGAGCATGTTCAGTTGAAGATTAATGGAAGCTTCAAGAAAAAGAAACACATATGTTCTTCTGGGGCTTTTACACTGACCTTGCTTCATCCTCACACAGATATATTTTCTTTCTGTCCCTTCTCTACATCATATATATGTAAAAAGAAAAAGTTGAGAGCTTCTATTTTGTTTTCTAGGTTAGAAATTCACCAAATAGCAAATCTTCTGAAAAAGGAAGTATGGTTTGATGTAAAGAACACTGGGTTCAAAGTAAGAAGACATGAGTTTGAATGGTGATTAATAAATACTTGACAACATTTCTTTTTTGTGTAGCCTTTGGCAAATCCAGTCACCAAGCATTTATAAAGCATTATGTGCTAGCCCAAGGATACAAAGAAAAGAAAAGAAAAAGCCTCAACAAAAGGGTCTAATACAAATAATTAGTAACTAGATATATACATTGTAAATTGGACATAGTCTTAGGGAAAAAGTAAAGATAAGGATGACCAGGAAAGGTTTGTTGTAGAAAGTGAGATTTGAAGAAAACAAGGAGGTAGAGATGATAAAGGAAATATTTAAATCTGTTTTCTCTTCTACAATAGTGACAATTCTAGCACCCACCTGAAGATGATTGTGAATGAAACTATTTTTTAAAACTTCAAAGCTCTATATAAATACGAAATATTACTGTGACAACAATTATCTTGGTGCTAAAGCTAAGTAAGAGAAGATTTTATTGATCTAAGACAACATTGGAAACCTTTTTTTCTGCCAAGGGCCATTTGGATATTTATAACACTGCACTAAGCATTTTACAAACATTACCTAATTTCATACAGTGTCTATTTATTTGTGAGAGTAAGTTTTCTAGGTTCAAAGCTGAAACTCTAGGAAAAATTAAAATGTTAAAAACAGGACTATTCTAGATAATTTGGAATATGTGATCACTTCACTTATAATGGAAAAGGTTGTCTTGATATCATCATTTTTTTTGAAAACAAGACCCCTGAAAATAATCTAACATATTTGACTGTGGCTATAAGTATGAATACAATTATTTGTTGTTGAAGTGAGAAGAAGATATGCTGACTTAGCTGAAATGAGCTTTTGAGTTGTCTTGAAATTTCTATTTATCATTGTCAATGTATAATTTGATCTCTTAAATAGCAACCAGTGGGGAGTACCATGTATAAATGAATAATATTGGTTATCTTAACTGATATATCATCCATGATGAAATAATAAAGTTTCATTGTGGTTTCTAAATCAGTTCCTTGTGTAAAGGTTTCTCATGTCACAGCCTTTTAAAGCCTGATCATCACTTGGTCCACTTAGGAAATCAAGTTCCTGAACCAGCAAAGATGAGGATCAGACGACAGCTCCCAGTGATCCATTATGGAATATGCCAAGCTGAGCAGCCAGTTGGCATTTCTTCATCATCTTTTAGCTGCAAAAGATGTCAAATCGTAACTCAGAATTAGGCCTTTTTTTAATATTTTTCCTTATGGGAGTTCAATATGGAAATTATCTGAGTGCCTGGATCTGCCTCATCATGCAACATTTCTCTGCCATGTCGGCCCTTTTCTCCCATTAGTAAGTTCCTCTTAGAACCTTTATTTTGGGGATAACCTCAGGAATGCAACCTTTTATGCCCCTTTATGCTTAGCTTCTGTCAGGACTTTAACACTATATCATCATTAAGTACTTTTGCCTTTAATTCTCATTTGTTCTATTATTTTTCCTTTATCTTTAATAGCATGTAAACTTCCTGAAGTCTGAGACTGACTTTTTCTTTGTTTTTTGTATACATGAGGATTAACATAGATGTGTCATATAATTGTTTTTGTCAAATTTCTTGTCCAACTCATTATGACCCCATTTGAGATTTTCTTAGCATATACCCAAATGGTTTTTCATTTCCTTCTTATTTTATAGATGAATAACTGAGGCAATTAGAATTAAATGACTTGCCCTGGGTCACAGAATTGTCTGAGGACAGGTTTGAACTCAGGAAGATTAGCTTTCTTGACTTCAGTCTTGGTGCTATATGCACTGTGCCATCAACTTTCCCCCTGCTCTACACTAAGAGTTTAAGCATCTAATCTTTCCTTAGGTCTATGGTTTTAGGTGCACTGAGGGATTTTTAAGTCTTGTGTTAGAATTGTTTTAAGAATATAAAACTTTTGCAAATTATATTCCTATAGATATAATTTGCTTCAACTCAATAGTTTGGTTCAAAAAGTATTTATCAAACATCTAGTAGCTGCAATGCTTTGTTAAGAACTGCAGATAGGAAGAAAAAAAATCTTCTGTCTTTCCCTCAATAACTCCCAATCCAATACGAGTTCACACCAATAAATTTGATATGAAATAGATAACCAATCATAAGAGCAAAAAAAAAATCCAAATTAGTACAAAAAATGAGCGAAAGATCATTTACTATTGAAGTATCAGATGCAACTTCTTGAAGAGAAAGTGTGATCTTACCTTGATCTAGTAGGTAAAGCATTAAAATAAATTCATTTAGGGAGGAAATTCCTTTTCAGACATGAGGGGTGGTCATGTGCAAAATGAGATTTGTATTGGTTATGTTATGGTTAGTGGTTCAGATGGCAAAAACTTAGGGTATATAAAGAAGAATACTGTGAATTTTCTTAAAGAAGATAGGTTATAGAGTGTTCAATAAATATTTTATATTTTATCTTGTTGATAATGGGAAGCCACTGAGAGAATTTTAGTGAGGAGATGATATATATATTAAAAAGATTAGTTTGAAAGGTACCTTAAGGTTTGCTTGGAGAGAGGAGAGATGGGAAGAAGGAAAAAAAAAACAATTAGGAGGTTATTACAAAGCAATCCAAGCTTAAGATAATAGGATCATTAGGAGTGAGTATTGGAAGAGTTAGGAATTATTCAGTTCAGCTTTTTCATTTTACACGTGAAGATACTGAAAAACAGTGAGGTTAAGGGACCTTTATAAAGTTGCAGAAATTATATGTTTCAAAAGTAGAAAGTGAACTAGGGCTTCACAATCCAATTCCAGTGTTACTATTTTTTAATTTAATTTTTTTACCACACCATTGAATATTTGAAAGTAGATAGTGACAAAGGTATAAAGGAGAAGGTGTATTGGGAAGATCATAGGATTATACATTTAGAGCTGAACTGTAGAAGCCACTAAATCCAACTTTTTTGCAGATGAAAGTATTGTGGAGCTAATAGGATTTGCAATTGTTTGGGTTTCTGTGTCTGGGAGAGAAGGTACATAGACATTAGGGTGCTATATAAGTAAATTTTAAAACTAAACTTCTCTTTAGTAAAAAAAGCCTCCCTGGAAATATTGAACTCTTAATTCACATGTTAATAAAGTTGGGAAAACAAATAAAATCATCTGTCATTTGAAATAACCCTTAGCTCAATAAATAACAATGACAAAGGATAAAATTCCAATTTACATATAGTAATTTATTTTCATTGGGGTAGATTTAGTTATTTATTATTGATTTTTTGTTATTGTGGTCTATACTAGTTATAAAACAGATATAATGTATTAAGAGATAGGTTTTGTGTGATAGAAATTTTAAGTTGGAATCAGTTTAGATCTGAAATCATGACTTAAAAACTATCATTTTAGGCTATCCAATTTAAGGATATCAGATAGCATAGGTAACTGAAATTAAAGTGATTTTTTTCCCCATCAGACTTAGCATTATTTAATATAATTCTAGACATATATTAGGTAAGTGTATTATACAAGAGAAAGAAATTCTTAAGCAAGGAAGATAAAATTATTCCTATTTGTTAATGGTAAGATAATTTACATAGAATATTCTAGAGAATTGGCAAAGTATAGTGGTCTTTGGGTTCACATAAGGGCCCAGAAATTCCAGGAAAGTTGTGCTATGACTGAAAATTCAGAAACATAAGGCAATTGGGGCAGCTAGGTGGTGCAGTGGATAGAGCACCAGCCCTAAATCTGGTCTCAGACACTTAAAATTCCCTAGCTGTGTGACCCTGGGCAAGTCACTTAACCTCAATAAAACAAACAAACAAACAAAAACATAAGGCAATTATGATTAGTCAATAGCAGCTAAATAGGTTGTACCTCTATTTTTGGCCAGGTGGCTACCCTGATGAAAATAGCACTGTTGTGAGATAATGATGTAAAGTATTTTGCAAACATTAAAGCACCATATCAGTGTCAATGTCATCATCATCATCATCATCATCATCATCATCATCAGCCCATAGTCACCAAACCTCCAATGTGGTATTAACTTTATTCCCTGAATCTTCTATTGTGGCAAGTAAAAGATGAAATGCCATAAGGAAACAAAGACTTGATCTTTAGAGCATATTCATTGACTAAGCAATGCCTAGCAATTTCCTAACAAAGTGGAACCAGATCTCCTTAGGTTTGTCCTGGACCTTGACTACATGATGAGACAGATTTTAGTACATTATAAACAATTAATCAAGAAATTAAAAAGAAAACAATGCAAAATTAGATTATATGATTTCTATATGAAAGTTTAGTAACTTCCTAATTTGGAAGGGAGAGAAAGAATCGTTGCAATTTCTTAAATTCAAAAGAGGCATCCTTCTTTTGTATTAATGGAGTAAGTATAAGCACCAATGAAGAATATAAAAGGAAATGCACAAAAAGAATGTGCATTCATTCTCTTTTTCTCAACCAATTCACTATACTGCATCTGCTTTTTTTTGCTTTTTTTTTTACACAAAAAGTGGTTTTCTTTACTTTCTATCCTAGAAATACTAACAACAGAAGCATTTGTATAGCACTTTAAGATTTCAAAGTATGTTATTCATATTATCATATTTGAATCTTATAAGAATCCTGTTAAGATGTGTTATTATTTTCATTTTAAAAATTAATAAACTGAGGAAGGCAGGGTTTAAATGGCTTGCTCAGGGTCACACAGAGTAAATATCTGAGGTAGGATCTGAATTCAGGTTTTTCCATTTGTATATTCAGCGTTTGGTCCTAAGTACCACAGGGCAAGCCAGTGAGTGCTGTATTCAGTAAATGTCAGGGGACAGGATTCAAAAGTTATGCCTTATTAACTGTGTCACTTACTCTCTTTTGTGATGGAGACAATGCCATTTAATCTCACTGAACCTCAGTTTTATCATCTATAACATTAGGGAAACTCAACTATGTTCTTTCTATAGTCCCCTTCTATCATTGTTTTTATGCAAATGATCTGTAACACTTAGTACTAACCCACTTCACTAAGTGGTTATGAGACAAATGCCTTGTCAACTGTGAAGTACTCTATGAACTCCAGCTATAATAGCTCACAGCTTTCTAATATTTCTCCAAGGAATTTTCATTTTTAATACTTGTGGACAAAGCCTTATTACTCATGATGCCTATTAAAAATCATTCTGAATAAAGGATGTGAGTTTTCCAGTCACACTCATTTGAATTTTTCTCTGTCAATTTAACAATTCTTTATGAAAATCTGAACATAATGGTCTCTTTAGTTTTGCAAAATCCTGACTTCTATCCTTAACAAAATAATCAACCTACTTTAAATGTAAGATGTTATATAGAGGAAAAAAGGGAAATCACTAGAGAAAGATGAATCTTGGAAGTTTGTAGTAGCCATCAGATAGTATGTCAACCCAATTTTATTTTCTTTGAAAACAAAATAAAATGGATTCAAATTTAGTTGAAATTTATAGGTCACACAAAAGAGAGAAGAAATGTTTGCTGTTAAATCTGATTAAGTTATTTCAAATTTTTCTGGTGGTTATTTCTACTTTTACTTTTTCCAGTTTTAATTTTTTTTCTATATAATCCCTTTTCTAGAAGCTAACTAATTCATTTTTTACATTAATGACATTTGGTCCTTATAATTTGTTCTTTATTGTATCTCTTCATAAGTATATCACAAAGATTTAAGATTCAAGTTTTTAAAACATTAGTTATAAATACCTTAAGAAGAAATGCTTTTTTTAAAAAGTAAAATGATACATTCCTGTCCCTCTTAGAGATATCTAGTTGATTCATTAAACCTTCTTATGCAATTTTTAAAAACAATTTTAGTAAATTTTTCTGTTTTTCTCATTCATTAGAGTTGTAGTTATTGATAAAATATATAGTTACAGTTAAGTTTTAAACATTATAAAAGTTATAAAATCTTCAACATGCATATTGAACTATTTATATTTAAAACAAAGACTTTTTTGATATTATTATTTTAATAATCAACTTCACAAATGTCCACAATGTCTACCAATTATGTCTCTTGTATTTGATCAGATACTATATTAATTCCTTCCCACAGTCTTTATGATTCCATATGTATTTTGTAATTCCCATTTGTACAATATTTATCTTGTTTGAACCTATATATTTATAGATCTTCTTCCCCATTAAAATAAAAGCATTATGAGGTAGAAACTATTTTTTCACTGTCCTTATATTTCTTTGGCTTCTGGCATGTAGCAGTCCTTTAAATGTTTGTTCAATGAACAACTGAAGGAATTATGCCCAACCCAAGTTTTCCCTTGGTAGGTATCAGGATGCGATCTGTTGTACTTTTTCCAATGTTTCCTGTGAATATCAATCCAATCCAATAAATATTAATAAAGCATTTATTATGTGCCACATGGGCAGCTAGATAGCTCAGTGAATAAGCACTGAGTCTGAAATCAAGAAAACTTGAATTAAAAATTGACCTCAATACACTTACTAGCTGTGGAGCTCTGGGCAAGTCACTTAACCTGTGTTTGCCTTAATGGATTGAAGAAGGAAATGGCAATCCACTCAGGTATGTTTGGCACAAAATAAAGAATATCAAAGAACTCTATTATCTGGCATTCCACCTTCCCTCTGAATCTATGTAAAATAGTCTACATAAATTACAGTACTAGTTAAGAAACGATCTAGATGGAAATTAAACGTACTGGCTCACTGATGAATTTCTTCTTATATACAAAGTATGAAACTATGCCCTTTTTTTCTAAGTGAGTGAGGGAGCATATATTCTCTCTTACTTCCATTTGTTGAACTTACAAATGAGTTCTCACAGTTCAAAGATTCTGTGTCTCTATGTGATAGCCCCTGGATACACATGATTCTCTGTATAGGATATATAAATGCACAGATTTTTTTTCCTTAATTCCACATGTTGCCCAGTATTTTTTCTCTAAATGTTGCTATTATTTATTCTCTGTCTTCCCATTTGTCCCTGCCTTACTCTTATTCTACCTTTTCACTTTTCTCTCTTAAGAGAAGGACATCTCTGAATTTGGGAGTATCCTTTTCCTTTCCTCTCAGATTCTCTTTGGATCTTTTTCTTCCTGAGAGTCAATTAAAAAAAAAAAAAAAAAAAAAAAGACCTGACTTGTGGGAAAATGACAATTAAGCCAGAGAGAATGCACACCCTGTCCAGAGTATTATTCCTATTCAATCCAAGGGGAAAGGAAGCTTTACCACTCACTTCTTCTTGATGACTGAGTAGGTTATGAAAGAATAAAGTAAAGAAGGTAGTAACTTAATTAACTGTTATGAGTTAAAAGGAATTTGAAAACTTCAGTATTTGCCAGATATAGTAAGGCTTTTATTTTCCTACAAAGTGTTATTTACAAGGAAAAAAAATACCAATGTAATTGCCATAGCCAAGAAAGAAATTGCTCTGTAACAATTCCCATTCAGGTTCAAATTTTGTCCTTGGAAATAGGCTGTTTATCTTAAATACAAAGGAACATAATTTCCAAGACAGATAATCAATTGGATTTCTTCCAGTAATTTTTTTTCAGTTCTGTAACACCAGCAACATCAGATTCATAAAAGTAGCCATTGTCCACAAATGTAATTATAATGGGTTTGATTATTAAAAAAAAAAAAAAACCTATACCTTATAGAAATAGCCTCGGGGGAAAAACAGAAATAGCTTGCTTGAAATCCAGGCAATCTCAGAAAATTTTCTGATTACTTTATTAAAGTCCCAGTATATATTCTAAAGGGACTAGATTTACAACTGTGTTCAGTAAGCATAGTTTGAAGTATCTGGGGAGCAAAGACATGAGAGATTTATAATTTTAATAAAAACTGACATATTTTTATTTAAAAAAATAGCTATAGTTTTGTCCTATTGACCCCCATCCTTGCAGCAGAATATCATGTTTTTAGCTGTTTTACATTGATTTCTCTCCTAATTCTATGGAATTTAAACTGGAAGCGACATTCATTCTTTATGCACCAATCTCACTCTTGTTCTTTTCAAACTGATTCTCTTAAAAGGCATCTTGAAAGATGATCTATTCCCTTGATGTCCCAGTGAAAAGGATGTTGGATTGCAAGCCTTTTTATATTTTTCCTCCTTTTCATTTTAATGACTTTCAGTTTTCTATATTGTGGGGGAAAATACTTTCCATATAATCTATATAGCTTGTCACAGGGAAGATTACCACTGGACATCAAGAATTTGTAGCACTACTGTAATCAAGAAATTACTTTTCAGTAGGATAGAGTTGAATTTAGGTTGTTTTTCTCCCCCTTTGGCTTTTACAAAGCCAAAGTGGAATAATTCAGTTTGAATAAGCCTCCAGCTAGATTCAGTGTGTGCTTGGTAGGCCATTGGATTGAGGATGGCTTCAGAACTTTGATTTTTCGAGAAATTTTTCAGAGAAGTGTTATGTGGGCTGAACCTATGTATACTTTTTTGCATTAGAAGAAGTTGGTCATTGCTGTATAAACTCAAGGCTGAGAATACTGTCAGAGGCAAAACTCTCAAGAGATTGAAATGAATTCCCACGGTAGGGTAGACACATTCACATTGGAGTTTTATATTTAAAAGTTTGTGTTTACAATGATGCAGAATTGATTGATAGGTTCAAGAAATTCAGGTGGCCTCCAAGTCTTCTCTTGGGATACTGGAAAGAGTACTGAACTTTATGTCAATAGCACTTGAGTTCAAAACCAGTTTGGTTATTTGCTAACTGTGAAATCTGAGGCATATCACAGCATTTCTTTGCCTTCAATGTCAATTCTAGAAAGTTAGATGATAGTTAAGATTCCTTCCTGTTCTCAATTTATTATCATCTTGATCTACAAACTCA